>JAGXCT010034125.1:112731-127911 GCA_022495035.1 Philopotamus ludificatus
AGAGTTTGGTAAGGCCAATGCCCTCAGCGAGTGAGAGCCTTGTGGCTGGCAAATGATGATGATAAAGATATATTTTTGCTTAATTTGTTTGGGGGTGCTGCAGCTCTGCAGTCTATATAGACGACCCGCGCCTGGTTATTTACTAAAACTGATCGTTTTTTAACAGATTCGCCTTTAATCTTTCTAATTAAGAATAATAAACTTCGGCTAAACTGTTTATCTAAGATTTAATAATAATTCATTATTAATTACGCCCAAAATATCCTACCAAACACTTAGAGTATATTTTTCAAGCTTAATGATCGGTCGAAGGGTTGAAGTTGGTTCTTGATTTAATGAAACCCATTTTTTTTATTTAGGTTGTTGTACATCACCCACTATACATCACCATAAGTTTGAAGACGTTTTATAATTTTTGTAGATGGTTTCGATAGCTTATTTTGGCTTAATTACTTATCGAAAAAAAAGGCATAAGTAAATGGGTCTCCTTAATTACTGGCCCTTACAATTTGGACTAAGGATTAAAAATGATTCAGATGTACCATAATATCAGGTGTTTTCCATTTTCTCTCCATATTTTTTATCTCTGTGCATCACCATAATTCTCTCATGGCTATCATCCCGTGTTCTCAGCGCATGGTTGAAGATCTAAATAATTTACGCCGTGCTTCTTGTGAATAGTTTCATTATTCATGCCTAGCTACTCGAGGACTTGGGAACACGTTAGAAGCATCCGTTTCCATCACCACGCCTCGGAGATATCCAACCTTATCTATCTACTGCATTGATGGTCCGTCTCATTGACGTATAGTTCAGGCTTAAGGTTCTATTGTTCTCTTTGGCGAATTGGATCAGACTTTCTCTACGAATATCAGGGATAAGCCTTGTTTCATAGGCGTAAAGAAAATTGAATCTTCTCTGACAAATATATATCACCTTGGCGACCTTTCGTGATTATCCATTGGCTATGTATGTGTATTAAAGAAAAATATAGTATAGATATATAAAATTGTATTTTTTCATAGTATAATATGCAAATTGTTTTTCATGAAAAACATTTGTGGCATGAAAGACTGACAGCAGTGCATTATCTCTGCCGTGGAAAGGGAAGGGACAAGAAAATAAATGACTTTCGTTTCGATCTTCCCATATGGAGTAGTAAACATGAACTCTGAAGGCCATATGAACGGATAAAGATTAATGTTTTTAGATTGTTGTGGTGGAGACGTAGAATAAATGCAAAAAAAAATGTATGCAAATCGAGTTATAAAAAGTGTTTTAGATAATTAAAAGCGACGCTCGTTTGATAAAAACAAGTTCGGTTTTACATACAGACGTCTTAAAAAATTACGACCGTCGGGGGAAAACATGGTACGCCATTTTGAAAAGACACTGGCAGCATCCGGTGTAGGATTTTTCCTCCTACCCATAGATGATTTACTATGATCTGCATTAATTAATGCGAGCGCTGCCGGAGAACGAACTTGAACTTTCGCAGTAAGTAGAGCAGAGATTCCAGAGGAGGGCGCCATGTTGTCTGCGATAGGTATTCTGAATATATGCCAACAAATATGATATATACATTCAATGAATAATATTTAGCAGATTATCGAAAATGTTTATGTAACACTGAGAATATGGACCAGTGACGTACGATCTTCGCTCTGAAATAAGACAATCCTTTGTTTTTTTTTTATTCAACAAACACACAATACCGAAATTCTTATAAATAGACTGTAATGATGAATGTGTCCGGATGGCAATGGTACTTTTATGTGAAAATATATTTCAACTCCAGGACGTTCGGAGAGAACGGTTTAAATTTTTAAAAATGACCAGTGGCCCGATAAATAATTCAGCCTTTGAACGGAGCCGACCGTTGCTCTGGGTTATAAGGAGAAATGCATTGCTGCAGTTAAAATAAAAATGAGAAATAAATAGAGAGAGAGAAAGAGTAAAAGAGACTAAGCATCTGGTTCCGGAGAAAGAACCCCCGCTCCCGTCTCTTTGTATTTTCCCCATGAATATTTCCGCAGATAAGAAAATTGTTTTGTTAAAATTACATCTTCGGAATTGTGGCCGTGGATGGCAAAGGTTGCGGCGATGAAAGCCCGCGTAATTTATTCAGTGTAAAAATTCATAAATCTCATATATTTTCTATGAGAAAATTACATTTGGATATTTTCATAAATCGTATTATATTATTTATTTAAACAGTCTATGGTAATTAATAAAATAATTAAAATTGATGAAGATATTTTGATATATTAGCGTGGGATACGATTCGGGAAATTTTATAAAAATAAATTATCTTATATTCTATATACTTGTATTCTTAAAATATTTTTTGCGTATATTTCTGGGATGAAACAACTCTAAGGGTAAAATTTACAAAGACAAACCGTCCTAATAATCGATTACAGCAATAAATGCCCTCATGACAACCGCAAACAGCGTCAAAATTCCCGATTATCCGCACCAATAACACACAGATAATGCGATTATTATATATAGCGTTTTAAAAAATAAATAACTTGACAATTTGTTTATCTCATTTTAAAAAAATGCCTTATCTTATCTCTAAAATGTCTTATCAGAGGCGAAAAATTTATCCAGAGCCTCTGAGGAGTCCCCAAAACAGTATGTGGCGGTATGATGTCCTTCCTATTCAACATCGCCGGTCTCTTTTCTTGGAGTGCTGTTTTTAACCCCCTTCAGTGCGGGGCGCATGACGTACATGCGCATACAATTCGTGTCCAGCGTGCGGCCGCAGGTCGTACATGCGCGAGATTCTTTAAAACTTTAACTTGTCGTTACATGTAAACTGGACCGAGTTAAGTGATGGTGTTTGTTTTATAAATCAGCTAATAAACACAGCTAACAAAAAAAACTCTCATTCAAATCTCGCACGGCCCGCGGTAGTATCGGTGACGTATCTCGGCTGTCGGGCCGGCAGGGATCGGCAAGGAAATTTGACGAACATTATTTAAAGTTTAATTAAAATGCTGTAATTATAGTCAAAATTTGTTTATTAATTTAGGTCCATTTTTTTCTCACTTAAACTCTGTTTGAGCAATTGATATTTTGTTAGATGTATTATTACGAAAATAAAGCGTATCGAGTTTATTTTTTTAGTTGAGATGGAAGAACATATCCTAATCAACATGTTTGCATAAATCTCTTATAGGAAAATGGTCTAATATAGCGGTAAACTGTGAATACAAATTTACCTCGCCCAAAAAATAATTTGGTCCAAACGGCGCCGCACTCAGATGCAGAATCGTGTTTAGACCCGCATTGAAAGGGTTAAGTTATCCAATTGCTGTCAGCACCTCTCCGAGTTTAGCTTTTTCTTCGGATTCAGCAGCTCAAAATGTATTGGTCCTCAAATGTCCCACCATATACTCAACATTCTCTTATTCAGGCTTAACTTCGGTTTAGAGGTGGAGGTGGCAGATTTACCTGATTCACAATATGTCTATCGCCCGATGAACAGCGTGTCACTTCATCCCAGTTATCATCCGGCCCAAGAAGGGTTCGATTTTGTTTCGTGCAAGCAGAGATGTGCATATGATGACTCAATCATTCAAATTCTTCTCACTTAACTCATGTGGCACTCATCTCGAATATTTCAACACCAATCCTAGTTTCCGAATATGGTCTGAACTGGTTTGTTGAGCGGAATCAAGCTTTTCTGCAATCTCCGGTGTCGTCAAAAAAGGATTTTGCTCTAACATGATCTTGACAGAACTTTATGGTAGACTCAATATATCTAAATCAGGATTTCTATTAATAATATTTACTATTCATGTATAAATATCTATGTTTTTTATTGGCTTAGTCATTTATTGTTTTGTGACTAATACCACTTGATAATTTTATAGTTTCACTCAGTTGAGATTATAAATAATATCAGCATAATTTTTAATCCTTGATAATTTTTGATTAGTTTAAATATTTCAGGTGTTTCGCTAGTTCGCTTCATTTGACGCTCGCATAAAAGAAAATCTTTTATTACTGAAACCCATTTAGTTTTGAAATAATCTTCCTAATTTCTGGTCTCTATCCCATTTTTTTCGAAGATATTTTATTTTTCTTCCATCTTTTTTGGTTTTATACAAGTTTTTGTGAATACAATTAAAGAATTTAACAAGTTGACTTTTGTCAGAAGACATTTCTTGTATAATTTAAAGTATGCTCTTAAAAAACCACTGTTCACTCCCAAAAACGTTAAAAAAACGTTCAAACTCGAAAAATTACTGCATCACACATTCTTTACGTTTATCAGCTATGGATTAACGCAATATCAATATATATTTATTAATAAATATTGGAATGGTTATAATAAAAAAATATATTCAAATTCCCATTTTCATAAAATAATTCTTTGTTTTTTTTCTTGAGAAAGTTTTGAGTTCCATTCTTGAGAAAATTTAGATGTAGATTTTCCTTTTTCGAATCTTTCGATTTACATATTAATAAATATTAATATATTTTTATTATTTTAATACGCAAATTTCCTTTTATCACTTTTGACAATTTTGATCATATTTTTGTTCTGAAACAAATATGACACTATTTATGTTTGTCGTACGATTATTTGTTGTTATTTAGGATTATCAGGGAGGATTCGTCTTCTAACTGATGTCTTGTACCCCTTAATTTAAATAAATATAAAAAAGCATCAAAATATATTCGTATTGTGATATAAATAAAATAAGTTGTAGCATTTGGTATAGTTGATGCTTTAGCGTGAAAATTTCTTAGTTTCGTTAAGAAATTTGTGTATGAAAAAGTAGTAGTAGTCGGATAGGCGTCCGACGAAAGCGGGTGAATTCAGGGAATTCTCTCTAACACTGGCCAGGGGTAGGTAAGAGAAAGAGACCCATTACCCCCGCATGTTTTATTAAAATAATATTTATCTGGGTAGTTTAGTGCGTTAAAAAGAATAAATTAAATAGTATCTATTCTGCGTTAAATAAATAATATAAATTTCAACCCAACTGATATAATAATAAAAATTAACCAGTGTCGTGGTTTGACACTGGGAGCAATATTAGTGTGAGAGTCTCATTCCCCTTGCATCTTTCGAATCTTTATGTGGGTGAATGGTGTATGATTTATCTATCTAGCATTATACAATTATTTTTTGTTATTAATATGCTGAAAATTAAAAACACGATATATGAAAATATGTATTAAAAAAATTAGGTAGCTAAAAATATACATTTAATTATCTCAGGTTTTTCTACATTGAATGTTTATATAATTTTTATTCGGAGAAATATTTGCTTTATGAAATTTTCTATTGTATAGTCGATTCTGAAAAAAAATATTTACATTAAGACACGAAACAAGAGCACGGCGCCGAATTGAAATTAAATTTGTTTCACGTCAATTATTACATTTAATTGAAATTAATTATTTTTCCATTCCCAAAATGGAGCCTATTTTGGCGCTTATAATTTGTTTAACTTTGTTTCGCTACGTTGCGCCTTTTCAAAAATTCGAACACGGCCCTTAGAATTTCCTCGGCGCGCTGCGCAAAGTTTTTTTTTTCGTGTAAACACATTAAAGATTTTTGCAAACTCGAAGAAATTTTCACGTTATTAGAATCGAAGTGCGAAATTGAACCGATTTTTCGGAAATAAATTCTCCGTCGGATGACAGCCACCGTGTATGATTTATCGCCGTTCGCATATTATTTTGCGCCCTATTTATAAATTAATAATTATTATTATGTATCGGCGTTATCGCCAATTGAATCGTGAACCCTATTTAATCGCTTTGGGTCCACTGTGCGGTGCGGATTATACGCGATGAACATTCACGTCCGGTTTCCGGACCGTAGTTTGTATGCCAGATTTTGCCAAAATATGACATATTTATCCGGAAGTTGGTATTAAATCAAATATCGTTTCTTACGGACTTAATTTAGATGGAACGAAAACAATTTTCATTTCATTTTCATTCATTTCTTTCGTTACACGTACAACTCGTTACCATTTAAAGAGTCCATTTTTTTAATACCGGCTTTAATATTATTCCTTCCTCGTTTCAATTGAATTACTCTTGTGGCATCCTCTTGTCTTGCCAGCCAGAGAAAATTGTCTCTATAATTATATTATTATTTAGACCAGAAAATTGTTGTATATTTCTACGATAAATAAATAGGTCAACTGTACAATCTTCAACAACACGTGTTCATTGATTAGCGTGAGTTTTACAATTAGAATTTTACTAAAAATTAGAAATATCTACTTATTATACACATAATGCATAATTATGCTACAAAAGGCTAATTGCCACCAAATTTGTAATAGCAATATTTAAATTAAAGTCAAAATAACTAGAAAATGATCAATTCGTTGGATAAAAATATAATATATGAAATAGGAGATTAAGACAATTACTGAAAAAAATTATAGCAAAAGCACTCAATGTTTTATACAGTTTATTGTTAAAAAATCTTAAGCTTAATGTATTGTTCAAGTTTATTCAAAATATTCCCAAATCTGTTTTCTTCATTTCATTGCTATAATAATATTATTTATTAAAATGATGTAATAATATAAATTTTAATCCAACTGAAAGACTATTAAAATTATCTAGTGTCGTGGTTTGATACTGGGGAGGGGGGGATATTAGTCCAGTGTCGTAGTTTTGAGACTGAGGTGAATGAAAGTGTGAGAAACTCATTTCCACTTTATCTTTAGAATCTAAGTATTATTTAGGTTAGTTCTTACATTATAAGCTGGGCTTTATACCGCTATTTTTTTCATTTTGATTCAATTAAATAAAAATATGTTTTTTTTTATTTTCAGTTTAGCTCCGAGTGATTGTTTGTTAATTTTTTATTTGTTTTAGTAGTAGTTGTCTACTTAAAAACTAGGTTTTTAGGCATAGCCTATTTTCTTTTTCTTCAGCGATGTCTGGTTTTTATATTTTTTTTCTGGTGACAGTTTTTTTATTTTTTTTATTTGTATTACTAATCTAATAAAATAGCATACTATACAATAATGTAAATATTTAATTAAATCTATAAGTATATCATCATCATCATTTGCCAGCCACAAGGCTCTCAATCGCTGAGGGCTTGGGCCTTATCAAACGCTCAAATGGTTGTCGAGGACAAAGGAACCTGAGTCTCACACGTGACGTGAGAGCTCCTCTTTCGTGTCTATTCCGTGGGGAACTAAACCGTCTTGGTATGCGTTTTTTTGTAAAGAATTTTCCTCTCTTGGCTGTTACTGACATTGGTCGTATACCTTCTGCCCTGTTGGTATTGGATTTTACCCTCTCGACTGTATTCAGGAAAGTAGGAGGGGATTTATTTCAGTATTCGTTTTTTCTCTTCTCTAAGGCGTTATCTGCTTATAACAAATCACAGTGACAAGGAGTGAGCGACCGCACACATACTCATATAAATATATATACACAACATCTGCCCCAAAACGAGTCTTAAGTAGCCAGTCGCAAGTGATTATTAGCCCTGTCGCGCAATACCAATCCTTTCATCATGGGAAAGACCTTCTCAGAGAGGGGTCTGCTTGAAATAAGGAAGAGGAGCGAAAGTACCGAGACTATACCAATTATTGGTAAAAAGATTAGGGTTTTCCTTCCCAGAGCATACTGGCTCTGTGATGAGAAATCTGCTAGAGACCAGATTTGTTTATGCATTTAAGGATATTTGATACATGTACATATTTTACCAGGGGTGCACTATTATTTTAAGAATTTATCAAAGTTTACTAGGGGTTTTAGTCAACTCCTATTTTATTGTTACTATAGTTGCTATTCTAAATTTTATTTTTATTTTTTTTTCGGTAGAAGATCTATGAAGTCCGATGAAAAGAAATTTAAAAAAATTTTCTTCACAATTTATATTTACCGAAGGGTAAATTTCTGAGAATTGCTTTATATAGCATAATTTATGAAAACATTGAGAGTAGTCAGGATTATATTGAATACACTTGAAAATTTGTAGAAAAAATCTGAAATTTAAATGGCGGATGCTTTGATTAAGTGAGGGAATGGAATAAGACGAAAGAACTAGTGATTTTGATTATTTATAACGGTAAAATTTTATGAAAAATTTTGTATTTTGTGAAAAATCGACAAGTTTAATATTTAATAAAATTTCTGTTACTTAATATATATTTTTTGCTTGAGTTTAACTCCCGATTCAGTGTTTATGTTATTTTTTGTTACTAATACATATTTTGCAATGTCAAAGGATATGTATATTGATTTAACAAATGTAGAAAACGTATGACATTTGATCCAAATTGAAAATAATAATGTTGATTCGAATCAGAAAAATCTACATATTCGTGGATATATGATCATGTAGATAAAGTCAAGTCTGAAATAGAAAATTCTCGAAAGGCATCGGGACCTCGGAGACTGGGATATTGTATCCGGACAAAGAGCCCTGTCTCAAACGATTGTTGAGTTCAATGGCAGTGGAAGTGAGCCGAAACGACAACTCTTGGTGCACACCACCCCGGCTTTTGCCCCCACCCGTCCTATTGTTGGCCAATGTAAAATATTCTTGTATCGCATGTGTGTGTCAAATTTGCGTGAGGAATGTTCGCCGGCAACAATGCCGAGCGTGCATATAATAGACAGATGTTACACTCAATTACGACAGATATTACCGGGACAGAATAATGGTAGACATGTTCATTCTGGACGCAAAAATCATGTTGAGCCCAAGTGGACGTTTAATCTGTGCAAGGATTGAGAACGTTTGGGAACTGAGATAATTGGCACTTGCTGAATGAAATTATACGCAACAATGAGGCGGCCCCTAGCCAGGGGTAAGTGGGGGAATAATGTTGAGAGTAAACACCAATTATGGCCATTGTTTTTGATAATTTCATTGTGGCTGAAAATTTCAGTGCAGTTAGTCTTAATTTCCGGGTACAGGCATTAAAATAATTCTTTATGGCCCACTCTGAAATTGTAACGTTTACGTAAGCAAACTTTAACACTTGCTGTTTTCACTATCAATGAAAAATTGATTAAAGTAATATTAACCAAAATCGTATTCCAATCAAACTCTGATTTCTTCTATGAAATGATCAAGATCTCAGAAATACATATATTATTGTTACCACGAATCAGTTTTGTAGCTCCAGTGAAAACTCCACTGAAACTTTATTTACAACAAACTTATACATTATTTTATCCAAAACTTACTCATTTAAAAAACATAAGAAAAATCTAAATTAAAATAGTTGATTCGTGATATTTTATTATATAATACTTCATTGTCTTCTGTACCAACTTTACTCATTATGGTTGATCAACACATATGCTGTGTTTTAAAAAAATCGCTGAAAGGCCCCTCTCACTTTATGAGTGTTGTTAGACCCTCCAAACTTCATACAAAAAAGGGTTAAAAACATTAACTTTACCATAGAAATATCGTCTAATATACACAGACCTTAATTACCAAAAAAATATATTTCTATGGTTTGAAATTGGAAATTATTCCCGCCATCAACCACTAAAAAAATTTTAACTTCTTTTCTATTTAAGATAAAATTATAAAAATTAGAATACATACAGGCAAATCTATATTCTATTATATAAAATAATAAAATTTTAAAATATGGTTCTAAATAATGTTAAAAAAAATATTTAAAAATAGCAATTATTATTTATTTCAGAATAAAAGTAATTATGCCAATTTAAATAAAATATATTTATTAGTAACGGCCATAAAAATAATTTTTAAATATTGAATATGACACTCACCATAGTTTAAGAAATACTGATCTGATTTATAAAGTCATAGATAACTGTAAAGAAACTAGGATCCAATTTTCAAATTTTTCAAGCGAACCATAATGTTCTGATCTATTCAGGAATATGTGTTTTTTTTTATAAAATTGATTACAAACACCAAAACTGCATATTAATCAAAATAGTTCTTTATAATCGCGTAAAAAAAGATCAGATATTAATGCACATTAAGATTTTTTATACATCGTCGATACGTTTTACTAAAAACCGTGTAATCGAATGTAATAGAATTCGTAGAAAAATTGATTATCGGTTCCGTAAATTAAAAAATAACGTGTTATTTTTTAAAAGAACAACATTGTGGCATAGAAAACCGTGTAAAAAAGTTCATAATAAAAGCCCAATAAATACATTGTAAAAAATATAAATTAATATTAATGACAGACATCGATGTTAAATTTAAGTGAACCGTGTTATTCCAAAACCGCGTAAAAAAGGGTTATATGTACTATAATATTCTCGTACAAAATAAAATAAATGACTGTCTCTATATAAAAACTTGTAGAAAAATTATTCATAATTCGGAAAATGATTTATTGCATCATGAAAATATTGTGAATTATTGGGAAATTTATAAGGGGTTAAAATGTCGATAAAGAAAACCTCGATGAGTGGTCCAGATTTCCTTTATGCATACATAAATCAACGTCTAACCCGAATATATGAGAAAATAATTATAATATGCATTCGATAATACAACAAAATAGATAGCCTTAGATATACATTATTTAATTAAATCTAACCTAATCTTAATATATATTATATTATTATTTAAATAATTATTGAGTTATTGTCAGAATATAATGTTTATTAACTCACTTTTAGTCAAATCTATGAGTTTTACTATCATTACATTTTTTTTATAAATTTATTAATAGAGATATTCATTGGAAAATGAATAAAAAGCATCTTAAGGATTTGATATGGTATCGAAATAAAAAAAACTTGGTTCAAGTTGTTTACTAAAAATTCTTCTATATCAATACGAAAGGTAAAAAGGACAAATCAAATTATTTTTTTTTGTCTACTGTCTACTGGAATATTTATATAACCAATTTTAATGATGTCATTATATAATTAAAAAATATATATAATATTTTAGCAGTTATTATTAGACCAGAGGCCATCCTTTAACTTGTAATTGGTACGATGTTCGTCTTCAAGGTGAATTTCTCTTCAGATATTCCATTGAAAGGCGTCTTTGTTAAGAATATTCCACAATCCAGAACTTGCCTTTGCCTTTGAATCGCCGCTGATCTTATGGAATCCATTTCAAAGCATGCCGCTTTGACATTACTTTGTGTGTCTAACAAACGCTAGTTTTAATATCCACATTTTTTATACGTTATCGATTATCATAGTTTTTTTACGACTTGGCATAATTAACCATCCCCCGTGAAGTGGCGAAGAAATGCTTTCTCGCATGCAGAACGCGAACCTGCAAGTACTCCTTTGCTCAGAGTAAACTCTGGGAAATGGATCAAAAGCTAATAAAAACACGTATTTATAAAACTATAATAAGCACGACGGCAATTTACGATCGTAAAATTGCGATATTTCATGCAAAATAATTAATTTTATGCCTTTTATTTGTTTCAGAATTTGAAGAATCAAATCATGACAACGAACCTCTGGGTCGAACAGGTGCGTATTTTTTTTATTTTTAATCGTTTTGACATTTAATACCCGAGTACGGGTTTTATTGACTTACTGGGATTGTTGAACCTCGTTAAATTTGTTTTATTTTTAAATAATTTCGGATGTTTGCGCATTGTTCAAGCACATTCAGCCATGTTTACTGCACGCTCAAATCTGAATATATTTGTTAAACAGAAATTGACTTTGTAAACAAGAGCGTCTTGAACTTGTCAGGGGATTTTATCTGCGTTGACATAATTTATGGCGTTAATTGACTTCTCCAACTAAGTCTTGTTCTTAAACTCTGACACGGCCGGAAAATTCAAATGACGCCCATTTAAAATTAATTTTTATTGCGAGATACCGGTTTTGTTCGGAAAAGTTTTTTATCGGTTTATGTAACGGTTATTTTAAGATGAGAAATATATAATCTCGAATTTTTAACGCCTTTGATATTGATAGAATTTATAAAAACGTGCTCTAAATGCGATTCACTGGTTTGTGCACACACAGCTCGCTAATATTTGATCAACTACGAATATTAGCAATTAGTCCGGCTTGTTCAATCTGCTTCGTTCGATTTGCTAAACTCAAACTGTAGTTCTAATTTATGACAAATATTGCAGAAACTTTGCTGCAAACATGGTAGATACTCTAATAAATATAATTATTAATTATATAACTGGAATTAAACGCGCATTTTCTTATTTAAATATATTTAAAAATAATAATTTCGGGATAGATCCTTGTGATCTTAATCTTCAACCATTGTTTCTCATTACTAGGATTAGTAACTCATTAAAGCATGTCATAATTTAGCTATCATAGATATAAATATCTGATTGAGGTCATGATTTATCTTTAACATTATCAGTGATAAAACTAAAATTAATTGTCTGAAATTAATCAAATTCTTTTTTTACAAACTATTTCAATTATTAAAGTCAGCAACGTTATAGTTTAATTATATATTAAATCTGATTTTTTATTATTAAATACAAAATAAGATTTGGGTTCCGAGTTGTGTATACTGTTCAGGATTTGAAAATTATATAGCAAAACACATGGGGGTTAGCGACCCGGGTTCAAAAGAAGTGCCTGGTTGGCGACCCAATGCGATTCGGTCCCACTACACCACTGAATATTACCTTAAATCGTTTGTCCCCAACCCTTTTAAACTTGGTTATCCTTTCTCTGGGTCCTGCCCTTCATATTGCAAAAATATTTTTATTTTGCGTCTATAGCTATCGTGAGCGTACTCTTGGTTGGGAATCGCTGCTTTGACTGTCATGTTTGCTGTGTAAAACTGAAGGATAATAAAGAAAATCCTGTTATATAAAGAACACGTTACATGTTTTACAATATATAATATTAATTATTTGTAGTGTAACGTGTATTATGTGTAGTGCCTCTCAGGATTCGAAATGAGACACAAATTCATAGAGAGACAGCATCTTTATTTATCGGAAACAATACATCGGACGAATCAGTCTAGCCGACCCGAGGATTACAGTATTACTTATCAAACGATTACAACATCGAAGAGGAGGATAAACACAATAACTGCTTCCTTTCCGGAAAGGCTATCGCCTTCTTACATGGTTGACCGTTTCAAACTGACCTCAAAACTCTGGGGCATCTTTATTTAATCTACAGGCTTCGTTAGGGAACGAATGCTTTCCTTTGTCTTGATCCATGAGACGTGTTGGTTAGGTCACTGTACCCGATAGATCTCAAACTATGGGGCCTTGCTCCTGTTGTATGAAGCAGTACCTAATTTTGCTGCGTAGTATAGCAAACACTTTGAGAGCCAGGATCCTTCTAGAACTATATTCGGGTTAATGTCTCCATAAACCGAATAAGTCGTCACCCATGATCTCATCGCATTAGCTCACTGCCGAATTGCTCTACATATGTCATAGACCAGACAAACCGATTTTCCAGCTTTCCTCCGACGTTACAGTAGTTATTCTAATTCATCTATTATTCATCAGATGTCTTATTATTAGGGGGACCGAAAAGTAATCAAAATTTCTTTGATGAGCTCATTCGCGGTTAGTTTGTGTCGAGACGATGATATCCTGAAGGCGATTGTAGATTCAGATCCTCGTTAAAAAATTGAGGAATTATCATTGAAGATTGGCTTTCCATTGTCTTCAGTTTAGGATCATCGTTGCATAAAAAAAATGTACAGGCAAGGAATTTGGGTCTTCGTGAATTGACGGAGACGGTGCTCGATCAACGGCGTACTATCTGCGCGTATCTTTTGTCTTGGTATGAATTCGATCCGATTTTGCAGCGAATTGTAACTGGAGATGAGAAATAAGTGCTATCCAATAATCCCAATCCAAGGCGAAGCGGCTTTTTATCAGTGGCAGGAGAGGTGGGATTCCTCCCCCAAAGGGCAGACTAACCATTTCTTCTTTCTGTGATATCAGATCCAGGTTTAATTACATCTTCACATTGCTAGTGTGTGGCACGTCTGTCAGGATTATAGTCACCTTCTGTGGTCCTGATTTTACCTGGATGCTGCGCGTCACGACCTAATCTATGCTATCCGATGCAGCATTTCCTCTACCGGTGGAGGGCCCTATCGGATACATGAACCTAGCCAGTGATGTAATTTTCTACAGGGCATTTGCTCGCTTCGCATCGACTTACGGAGAGTTGTGCAAAGCCATTATCCCTCTCCCTTCTCCCCTTTCTTAAAAAAAATAGCATTATATTTTAACATCACGCGTTTCATGAAAAAAACTGCTTTTGTTGCACCGATTGAACAGTCCCCAAGCCGGATATGCGGTGTGGGTGGATGGCAAGGGATGGAACTGTGTCGGACTGGTCTGACACAGCTTCGTCCTGTACAAAAAAAACAATAGCTTTTTCCGGAGAAGTATTAGTTCCGACCCCTCGACCATCACTAACTATAAGGAAGGTCCTTATTTGTGTGTGGTGAGATTTTTCTGGAATTATGGAAATGCAAACACAGTTTATAAAGATGAACACATCGACAAATTTATAATATATAAAGAAATTATTATTTAGAAAGAATTGTTACGAGGCAGCTGTTAGGTTATGACTCAAAGATAGGCACGTGATCGTGCGGCGTCCTGGTGCGCTCTATATCGTGACCTCTGGTAATGACGGCACTCTTGGCGGTCGAGAGTCCAGAGTGTCGGTAAAGGCACCCTTCCTCGCTGATCCTCGACGTGGGGCCGGCTGGGGGCTCGGAATCGGTAGTGGGCTTGACGTGGCATGCCAGGCTGCGGTCTGGAGTCGACGGATGCTGAGGTGGAGTCTGCGGACGGTTGGCTGATCTGGTTGGCTGCGATGATTATAATCGGTGTCGATAATAAATTGCCATACAAAGAACGAGAGGAGTCTCCAGAGTCGTCATGGCGAAGTAACGCAGCTGCGTGTTCACGCTGCAACTGCAGGCGGAGGTATGCGCGGGGGAAGCGTGGTGGATTTTCGGAGACGCCTCGTGGTGTTGGCAAGGCACAACACGGCGTTAGTCCAATCACGTGGAATAACCACCACAATGTGTAAAATGTCTTTTTTAAAAATAGAATCGAACAACTGCGATTACGCTCGAAAAAATTGTTAGAAAGGGATGATAATTATTTCCAAGGGGGTTGGGCATACTCATGGCTTCGTAGATTCAACGGAACAATGAAGAGCCAGGCCGCTATCCAGACCAATTCGGTGACGTGTGTGCTACAGGAGGTGCCC
>JAGXCT010034125.1:128236-145846 GCA_022495035.1 Philopotamus ludificatus
TGATCCCCCTAATATATTTATATACACATGTATGAATTTAAATTAGAACAGTCATTATGCCTTAAGAATATTGGCTTACATAGGATTAAACTGATATCAAATCGTAATTTATTTTTATTTTTACCGAGCTTTGAAAAATATTATTTATTTTTCACGTTATAATATATTTATGTAAAATATTTTGGGGAGTATCTCACTAGAGAATATTTTCAAAAATGGCGGCGTTTATTATTAAACTCTATGTCAACGATTTTTCTGCGTCTATTGCTAGACATACGCATAGTTTATATTAAAAAATGGGTCTGTTTAAATAATATTCCAATATGTCTCTCTGCAGAGGATGGGTCCAGCAACTCTATTTTTACTGTAATCTAGCTATCACCAATTTAATTAATATATAAAGGAAAGGAAACAGTACGTGATACATGTCTCCCTAACGTCATGTGTCTATGATGCAACTTTTGAAACCCCACAGGGTTCTCATTTAAGACCATTATTATTCATTTAATTTATTAATGACATACAGCATGTCCTTTCTTGTGATTTCTCACTCTTTGGAGATGACTTAAAACTTTTTAAATCAGTTTCTACAATAGATGATCCCCTTTCGCCGCAGCTGAATATCAATTCTTTGCTCGAATAGGTATCTACTAATCGTCTTCCGCTTAGTTTTGGAAAATGTCAGGAAATGACTTTTCGCGATCTAAAGAATAACCTTTGATTACATGCTTGGTAACGTCAATTCGTTGGTTAAGGTTGTGATGCTTAGTTAAGTCAACTTGGCAGCTGAACATCAATTCTTTGCACGAATGGACATCTACTAATCGACTCCCGCTTAGTTTTGGAAAATATGCTTGAGAACGTAACTCTTCCCAGACAGTCATCAATCAAAGATCTGGGAATTCTGTTCGACTTTAAATTTAGATTCAATTCACATGTATCCGAGGTATGTAATAGAGCTTCAAGAATATTGGGCTTTGTCTTGAGAAATTTCTCATTACATACATAGCACCTTAGTAATAAGGTTGCTATACAATACATTGGTTCAGAGCTTGCTTGAAACAGAATCTATCGTCTGGGCGCCATATGATGCTTTGAATATCAGGATAGAGAAAATGCTTAAGATATCTCCAGATGTGGGAATTTGGATTTTACCCGAGCTTATACCCCAGTGCATGGATGCAGGGTTACATGGGATATGTAACTCTCGAGAAAAGAAGGACAATATACTTGGCAAAGCACTTCTTCAAGCTGCTGGTTGGCGCAGTACATAACCCCCTTGTACTGTGCAAATTGCCCTTATGGGCGTCACCTCAATACCATCGGGCTCGTTCACGTGGCTTTTTCTTCCGCCAAATTTGAGGACATTTGTCGATTTTTCCGAGCTGAAAAATTAATAAAGCTCTCAATCCAGACTAGTTGCGAATATTGCGGAGCCATGACAATTTTTTTCTTTTCAACCACCGTTTATCTTCCACTTTTCTCGTCATTTTATTTCTACTCAATAAAAATCACTGCGGTGCAGAAGGCAACGGAAAACCACTGCACTATATATTCCCATGAAAACCATGTCCATGGTCCTTAATAAGGGAAATCATGCACATGGTCACGATCCTCAGAAATGAGGGAAAGTGGATTAATATCATATATAAAAATATAATAATATGAAATCGCTTCACGACTCAAAAAAAAAAATTCTACTCATTTTAAATTTTTGCTCTATTTAATTCTGACGTCGTGCTCGCCAATGCTGATGCCATGAGCGTGTGTAGGTCGTTAGGAATTGTTTAAATCTGTGTTTGCATTTCTATTAACAGTGAGGATAAAGTCTCGTTATGGTCCGAGTCACGCCTTTCTCCTTTAATTTATAATACGTCTTTCAGACCTTTACACATTTAACTGAGCTGCCATACTAAAATTCGAATACACAATTATACACCAAATAAATAATAGGTTTTAATTTAATCTTTATAATATATAATTTAAGTTACTGATAAAAGGCGTTGGTTGAGGTTTTGATGCAAATCCGCATAAGCTAGTGGGATATAAAAGTGTTTTCCCATATTTTAATAACTACTAAGTCAACATGTCTATCGTTTCCCCGGTAAGATTTAGAAAATGTAAACAAACCGAGTCTATCGGGTCGATCTAGCGTCGACCCGCGAGACGCCCCGGCAACGCCTCGACGCCGGGCGTCGCTTCGCCTTTTTGACATAAACCTTCCGGCGCACGGAGCTGCGGCGATAACACGTCACCTGAGATAAAGTTAACGACGACGCCGACGAGTCCTGTGTCGCCGAAATACTTATCAGCGGGACCAGGTTTATGGGGTCCCGGTACGCCATTATCCGACGCTGGCGTGCGATGACACCCGAAAAAATTACCAAAACACCCCCGCCCCCTCAAACCATGAGCCGCCGCCCCCGAAAAAAAGACGAGAAGAAGAAAAAAGAAGAAGAAACCCGCGCCGTATTTATCATTAAGCCCTGCGGGTCCCCGGACGAAACTTTTCGCAATTTTTCCAGCCGGTTTTCTTTTGGTCCGTTATTAGCCGCGCTCGGCCCATTAATCATTAACCCTTTCTCTGCGACCGGCATAAGTGTGCTAAATTAAAGTGATGCGATTATTTATGTACGGCCATTATTATATATATTATGCATTGTGCTCGAATGTGCCACTGTTATGGGGGCGGTTATTTAACATTTTCATGGTCCGGCATGATGGCTGTAATAGATTCCGCACCCTCATGAAATTGTATTTAATTATCGTTTAATCCGTCTGTTTCGAATCCGTTCACAAGATTGTGTTTCCGCGTTTATTTAAAAATTTATTTGCACTTGAAAAAGTTTCGCATTTATTTTGGGTAATGTCGTTCATTTTTTAAATTAAAAAGTATGAGTTGCGGCGTTTTTACTAATCTTCGTGTTACAGAAGCTGTCCAAAATATTAGGCCTAATAATATCATTTTAATGCTAGTAATTAATTTTACGGTTATGCCCCGTTGGCTATGATATTATTTCCAAGAAAAGTCTTGAAAATGATTTATTTGTTATATTATAAAGTATTAAATATACTTTTTTTATGAGACAATTTTTTAATTAAAAAAAATTAAATCTTTAAAAATTAATTACAAATAAATCAAGCTCCTATATAAAAACACATAATATATAATCTTTAATTTTTTTTTCATCAGGGTAATGCAAATTGAAATATTTATCAAAAATTCAAACACAAAAATTTTATAAATTAAAATAATTAGATAATTTTTTTTGTCGATCATCAACTTGCTATTGTTTTTAATAAAATTTATACAAGATTTTAAATGAATTGTTGTAGCTTTAAATAAAATTTAATTGTTTGCAAAAACTTGTTAGGTACCTATTTTTAATATTTTTCAGAAATAACGATAGATTTTTTCAATTTTTTAATTACCTTTATCGAAACACTCATTCTGAAATAATAATGTATGCATTCATTCTGCCTTTATGAAGGGCACAAAATGAAATTTTAATATTTATAAAAAGCCAAGAATTGAAGGAGACTTTTACAAAAAATTAAAAAAACTTTCTAAATTGACTTTTTTTGTAAAATCAAATATTAAAAAAAACGTATATTTAACTGTTGTTCTATCACTAATCAATCAAAATAGTATTTTTACAATTCCAGAACTATTCACACTCATTGTATTATAGATTTAATTTCTATATTACAAAAAATAAAGTTCTGAATATTTAAATTATAAAATATTTAATCACAATATAATAATAGTTAGAAGAGAACTAAGTAGTTAAAGAAGCTTCTTGTCCTAATATAACGTTTATTAATCGATGATCATATTTTTGTTCCTTAACCTAGCTGTGCCGACGGGGTCTATTTGGGACCCCAAGTTTTTTCACTTACAATATTTTCAATCCTATGTTATAAACCGGCATAGTCCGTCCGTATCATTTCTGGGGTCTCGATATTCTCGAGTGCGCCCTATCCTTTTTACGTAAAGTGTGTCACGGAACACATTTTACGCGGGAAACGGTTCCCGCCAAAAGTCGGTGACATCATCGTCACGTGACTCACAGGACCGGGTATAAATATGTCCCGTTTTGGAGCCATTTAAACACATTCGCTCACGCCGTCATGGCAGTCACATCTCCGTGATTTCTCTCGTACCAGAGATACGTCTCTGGGATCTTCATGATCATCTCGTACCGGAGATACGTCTTTGGGATCCTTTCGTCACACTTATCATCGAACTGACGACACCTGCGATTCTCAGTAAACATCATTAACAAACAAAGCGTGTTTCACTTTGATTTCGATATTCGAAGCGTGATCGTCAATTACCGGACGATCGAACGTTTTAGCGCCAGCGGTCGTGTACCTTTTGATACGCGAGCTCGGGTGCCTTAACATTGGAGGCAGCGACGGGTTACCTTTTTGGTACTACTGCCGCGTCCCCCTAACATTTTGGTGGCAGCGGTGGGTTACCTTTTTGGTACTACTGTCGCGCCCTCCTAAACACCTACATTTCACAAACTATAACACAAAATAATTATTATAAATAATTTTGGAATTGCCTGAAATTGCGAAAAAAATATAAAAGCAATAATATTCGCTTCTATTGCCACAGGGGCGATGTTTTTTCGCTCGCATCTGGTACGATGTGCCAAATGCGAGTGAAACGTATTAATAAAAGATTTTTTTTAAATAAAAAGTCAGATATTGATGAAGAATTTATCAATATCTTGTAAGGACTTGGTTGATATTGAAATTATAAGCTTTTGTTTAATTTAAACTGGCTAAAAATATTTATAATACAAGCTTTTTATACACAACAATATTTTTTTTAGCTTTATAAGTCTATAAGTATAAGTACATTAATACACCAATCTCTTGCATAATTCTTAATTGACTCAATTAAATTATGTGTTATTTTTTGTGATATGATAGTTTGTTTAATTATTTACTCGTTAATTTAAATACTAATATAAAATAAAACAAAATTTAAATATTTAATTAAGTGTTAATTCTATATGGGAAAGGCAATATTTTATGACAAACAGAATAGGTGTTCAATTTTATTTTATTGTTTATCTTGTGCGTATCTATTGTGCTCAGTCTGAGGCGAGACATCGCCGAGTGTGCTTGTCATCTACGCGTCATATAGATTAGTTAAAAATCTAAAATATCGACCAAAGCATATAATGAATCATAATCCATTTTATTACAGTTTAAGTCAAGATATTGATTTAAAAAAAATCCTTTTCTAATACGTTTCACTCGCATTTGACACATTGTACCAGATATTTATATTTATATAATATAGATATTTTTTTCGCAATTTTCGCTTTTATGTATGTGTAATTTCCAATACATTTTATGTATTATTTTTTCAAGAGAATTTTCCTCTCCCTCCGAACGCGACACTGATTGCTTGTGAGGGTTTTTCCGCATTTTCTCCTTTGGCGCTGCAACCGCCATATAAAATATTCTTATATACTATCTCCGGGGGTGCATAAGCTACGATTCACAAGCACCCCCCACCTTTCCACGGTATTGTCTGCATTTGACGTGAAATACTGTTGGATTTGTTCAAACACCGTGTGACACGGTCATTAAAAATTGCGCCGTTGTTAAATGCAAAGCTGTCATAAATACAATTTCAATGCTCACAGTGTACACAAAATAAAATAATATCGCTCGGCAATATTTTATACTCAAATTTGTTTTATTTATTTGCTTTCTCTCTGTGTAACACATATTTCCTTTATGCCGTTCGTGCGATACTAAATGAATTTTTCATAAGGGTGAAAGGGTCGTTCAATTATTTATCTTTGAATCAAAATGTCTTTATCACGCCGTAAATAGGACCCAAATACTCGGAATAAAATGTCGATTCGATTAATAATATCGGACGAATATGAGGATGATGCTCTGCTTAACCGGAAAATTAAAAAAAAATCATTAGTCACTCTATGGTGAATCTTTCACGTGTACCATATTCTGTGTGACTTACTATAAAGTCGCTCGTTTCAGCCCGGATAATTTAATTTCCCAGCCATCGTGGGGAATTAATATGCCGCTCTGCGGTCGGGGCATTACCGGAAGCAGTGATTTAATTTCCAATACACCCCTGGATACGACGTTGATGCTGATGGAGCCCGGATGTCCGATATCGGAAGCCGTCTGATCGGTCAGTGTTACGTGAACGGAAACGTGAATGCTGAGAGATCGCGCCGGTGCAAAATAATTTGGCGGAAATATGAAACGATTCCAAACGCGATATTTTATTATTCGCAATGTATCCCGAGCGTGGTTCCCGCAGCGGGACGCGGGACAATGGGACGCGGCTTCCGCTATTTTGTTATTTTGAATAGACCCTGTGAAAATATTAATTAATCTACACCCGATTCCCGTTTTATACGCTTTTAAAATAACACGCTTCGGGAAAATGGATCAAAATATTTTTGAAACACGATTATTTAAAAATGCATAAATAAATATTAACCGCGACTAAGCTAAGCTAATAGTCGAATAGGTGCTCGACGAAAACTACGAATTGTATTATTACACATCAGGGATGAGCAACCTTTTTTTATAACAGGCTAGATACAAATTTAAAAATGTTGTACATGTAAGAAATGGTTTGTTTAATGAGAAATTTGACATTGCTCATTTGTCATCAATCGTTCTATATTTGCAGATATAGACGACACAATAAATCGTACGCAGCTTTCTAAACGTACACCTAAGCCTCGTATAACACGGTCATATGGTTCCACGAAAACTTTGTGTAATACAAATCCGTGTTATACGAGGTTCATACAAAATTAGAGTTTGCGTTCCAAAAAAATATCGAAGTTATTTAATATTATTTATTTTTTAAATAAATAATTAAACAATATACATTTACGTATTTATTGAAAAAAAACATTTACAACAAATGATAGATCATTCATTCTTCATCGCTATCACTTACAATTCCATATGTTCGACTCTTTTTCGAGATCGGTTGTAAGCTTTCATCATCAGAAGACTCTTGATTATTTTTTGATTTTTTTTTGAGTCGTGAAGCGATTACATATTATTACATTTTTTTTTTGTATATAAGATATTAATCCCTCATTTCTGAGGATCGTGACCATGTGCATGATTCCCCATATGGAGGACCATGGACATGGTTTTTATGGGAATATATAGTGCAGTGGTTTCCCGTTGCCTTCTGCACCGCAGTGGTTTTTTATACTGAAGAGCGCTGCTGCCCGCTTTCCAGCCTATATTTTTGACAATTATTTTTTTGTGAAATAAAGGTCGTCAGCCTCCACTCAACCCCTCTGTTGACCAGTATCACTCACAAGTATTCAGAATGGTCACCCATCTGAATACTATCTGCGCTTATTGGCAATTAAACTTTAACAATCATAATTTGATTGTAATTACCTCTAAGCTATGACGGGTATTTTTGGATTTAGCTTTTAAAAATTCTGTAATAAGCGATTGTCAGCTTTTAGAGTATAAATCTTTACGTATACATATTCTTTATAAGGGGCCAAGATCTGTTGTAATTCCCTCTTGAACTTCAAACTTCTTTTCATTATGGGATAATTTTCTATAAAAAATGTCCTAATTTATCAGCCAATCCTAAGCCGTCATTAATTCATTAATATGTTAAATAAAGCGTGTTATACAGAAATATTTCACAATTTATCAGCCCGTGTTATACGAGGCTTGGGTGTACATCATTTAATCTCGATCCGTGATTTTAATTATTTTTATTGCGAAAAATATTTGCGCAAAGATTATGTTGTTGAATTATGCAATGATTCACGAATATTTCTCTGCCGTTAAGTTTTTAGTATCATAAAATAACGTTTCAGCAACTTCTACATTCATACTTGCCATTACTTGGCTATACAATGGAATTAATAAGTTCTTCAACGATTTTAGTTCATTATATAGGTCTTTACCTGTTGTAATTCCATTTATTTAGAATCAATGAACCCAGTTCTTCTGTTACATTAAGATTCAAATCGATTCCTCTTACAAATATTGCTGGTTGTGATCTGTCACTGATGTCACAGCTTTCATCAAGTGCCAAGGAACACCATTCAAATTTTTGAATGCGTTTATCTAAAGTTGCAGTTATGTTTTCAGACAGGTCTTCAATTCTTCTTCCAATTGTAAATCTTGACAAACTGATTTTGAAAATAATGTCCTTTTTTTATCAGGAAAAGCTATTTCTGCAACAGCAGTTCAACATTCCTTTAATCATCTCACCATCAGCAAATGGTTTTATCTTTTAAGCTAAAATTTGACTAACAGTGTTCACTAACAGTTAGACTAACAGATTTCAATGCTAAATACTTTGAGCTTTAAATATATTTGGTTGGTGTTTTAAACATTCCTCGAACTGATTCATTTGATCCTTCCGTATTTGGCCTTGGATGTTTTTATATTGTTTTCAAGATGGATACTGAATCTAAGCATAAAAGGAATAGCTTTATCTTTTACTAGAGTGAAAAAAATACCCAATTTACATTTTTCATTAAAACTTCGATTTTCTTCCCCAACTTTTCGTAATATTTCATATCAAGAAATTTTGATACTTCATTTTGAGAAATTATGCACTAAAAACGTCAAGTTAAATCAGATAAATAAAGCATGGTATCAATGCTTATCTATGAAGTCGACATCATTTCCAAAAATTAAGTTAACAAGCTTAGGGTACAATCGGGCTGCTGTACCCCAGTGTAGGAATTTTTAAAAGTCAAAATGTAAAATCTCTGAAGGATCCCACGAGAAAAAGTCCCCCCCCCTGTTATATAAAATGTTAAAAAACTAACCTGGTTTGACACTGGGGAAATATTAGTATGAGAGACTCATTCCCCTTGCATCTTTAGAATCTTTAAAATCTTTATCGTATCTTTTTATGGGCGAATGGCGCTCTGGAATATTTTTGCTATGCCGAATAAAAAAAATAAACCTAAATTACAATTTTATTTTTTTATTTTTCAGCGAATTTTATTTTTTGCAAATTTAGAAAGGTGTTATTTCATGAGTAGATCATTAGATGAAAGTTTAGCTGTCTTATTGTTGTTTTCAGATTTTTCATATTGTGATAAATGCACAAATTATAAACTTTTTCATTGTCAAATATGATTTATTTATTTTTATTTAAAAATGGGTTTAATTATTTATTATGCATATAAAATCACTCAAAAAATAAAATTCTGATTATATAAAACTTATATAAAAAATATGATCATAAAGATGGAAAATTTGTAAATATTTAAATAAAGGAAAATCTGGTATTTTTTTGTAGCAATCAAATAGATGGTATTTTAAGTTTACTAAATTTAAATAAATGATATTTCTAGGATATAAATTCAGATTTTAATTCAGTTTCCTTCTTTTTACCCGGATTATTTCATAGCGCGAGTAGTAATACCATTAAAATAATGTTAATTATTCTTTGGTTATATGCAGTAGCGGCTCGTAGGTGAAATAGTTGGGGGATGCTGGAGAGTATTAGAAATTCAAAATGTATATAAGAGTAATGTTTTATTTAAAATATAAAAAAAGGTGCGGTAAAAATACTAAATAATATTAACAATAATAAAAATAAGTGACAAACACAATAAACATTTTTTGTCAATGAAATATAAACTTTTTTCATAGTCAAAAGATAAAAAAGTACTTATTTTGTTTATTCAACTAATTTTATATAATATACAATTTAAAAAAAATTATAGTATTAGATAATGGAGAGAGATTTACTATTGATACTAGTTTAGTGATTTTTAATCAGTTAAGGTGTTATGTTAAGTAATTTCCTAATTTTCGATATTTTTAAATAACTTTTTCATTTTCCCATATTCTACAATATTATATTAATTAATCAAGGCTTTTATGCTTCCTTTACTTCCTATCCTATCGCTAAAAAAAACTACCATTAAAATTCAAATCAATAAAAACATGCAACAAAATATATTAAGATCAAAATTAATTCAAGAAATTTAGATTAACCAATTTATAATATTAAATAAATTCTAGCTTATATTTAAAGATTTTTACTTACATCCCGAGAAGAATATCAATTACCTAAATAAATTAGTATTAAGTACATTAATCAAAAATAAAACATAATTATATATTTTTTTTAAGTAAATTGTATTATTTACTTTTTATTATATGTATCTTGATTAGAAATGATTTTTAATTTAATTCATTTTTGTTTCAGAGTTGGTTTGATTACAAATTAAAGTGGGACCCAAAGGAATATGGCGGAGTGGAAATGCTGCACGTGCCATCAGATCACATTTGGAGGCCAGATATTGTTTTATATAACAAGTAAGCTATATATTATATACTTAGAAAACGAGAGAGAAAAGCACAATTTTGCATATTTTTCGTACCTGACAGCAATTCGCTTATTCGTAATATTGATCGATAACTTTTTTTTTTATGAAAAATAAACATCCCTAAAGTAAATTGATAAAGTTTTGTTATTCCATTGACGGGATTAAAACGTGATGGAAAATAAATTAAAAATAAATATAAAATATTGCTAGCGCAATCAATTTAAAGCTAAGAAATTGATTTACGTGAGTAATTGGAAGCTATAGCAAATGAAGCGATACACACCTACTTGCTTCCGGTCGGTTGATATCCGCAGTGTATCTGCATTAGTCAACCCCATCGCACAGATATGATTATTTAACTTAATACTGACAATGGTAAAAATAATATTTGGTCCGCAAGCCAAGATTTTCGATATCTGATACTCGGAAGTGCAAAACTTTATATGGCGCATCGTTTTATGGTACGCTCTCGATTATCCGGGATCGGGAAGGACAATAGGACGATATATAAAAAAATCCGGGGAATACTAAACTTTCGGCGAAGATTTATATCGCATTACTGAAAACTTTATCGAGGTTAATTTCATCGAGATACTCAGCTATGCGACCGTCGTATTGTATTGCTAAAAATCTGCTGATGTCACAATGCAAATTCGGAAAGCCAAAGCTTTATCCTGTGGCTTTAGCCAAATTATACGTTTCGACCGGATTACGTCCGGTTATAGGTATATTAATCCTCAGACACGAGAAATATAAATCATTTGAAATGTTAATTTAATTTTTTTTGCGCGTGCAGTATATAGCAAGTGTTATTCGACCCCAGAGACCCCTAAAAATGAGACCAAAACGGTACCTACTAATATTCAAGAGGTTTCAAAGGCTCAACCCATAATTTATGTAGCACCTCTTCCGGCATTTTTTCTCTCCGCTCTCTACCTGTGATTTTTACTCACAGCCCATTTTCCTTTCGCTACGAAAATGTATCCAGGTAAAAAATAAAAATTTTCACTGAAAAAATTTTGCAACTTTCATATTTTCAGTTATGCCGCGGATCTTTTAAAATAATATACGGCTGTTTTGTGTTTATTTGCATACCCTTCTGCGCGGTTCGCAATACGGTTAAAATTTAATGGCACAGTCGATATATTAATCAAAGAAATGAACAAAATAAATATGTTTTACCGCGATCAAAGGAAGCTATAAATAACATCTTTCAAATTTCCGATTCTTTCCTATAAATATATTTTTATAGGTCTTATATATATTTGGGTTTTACGTACGGCCTCAAACAGCAGATGCGATCCGACCGAATCCATTTTGCAAAATGAAATATTTTGATACTATCTATTAACAATTCGCATAATCAAATATTTACTTTGAAGGATATTTGTTCCATTATACGAGGATATCTTGATTTAAATTATACGTGTTACGCATAACATAAATTTTCACCACACACTGGAGTTGGAGCTAGTTTTGCGAATAAATTATTTCGACATTAACCCAAATTCTAATTTATTTAAATTAATTATGAATTACACCCGTCCCTCGGAGTTCTTTTTTGCTCAGTTTTAAACTGACACGGTTTTTAAAATCCCTCAAAAGCTATACCTTTCGTTCTAGTAATGTTAATATACCATTTGTATAAAAATATAATATATATTTAAATCAGCATTTTTCTACGAATTCCTTATTATAATCGTTTCATCTTATTGCAATTAAACTGTTCCGTATTGTTCGGCAATATTTAAGAATTTTATATTGAATAATTCCTTTATAATCCTACCATACAGATAAAAGGATACTTTTCACCCTTAGATTTGATCGAATTAGGTCCAACTTTATTACCCTATCACAAATTTTCATTTTTGACCATTACCGAATAGTCCATATTATTCATTATTTTATAATTGAAACTATAGTAATAATTCTAAAAGAAGATCGTATAGAAAATAATCCCCTTGGATAGTAATCCAATAACACAAAAGGCCATGAAAATATTTATTTATTTATTTGACTACGATGGATGGATAACAGAACAATTCTAATGCGCTATTCACTCATATAAAGATTTTAAAGATGTAAGGGAAATGAGTCTCTCATACTAATATTCCCCCCAGTGTCAAATCATGACACTGGTTAATTTTAATATTATTTCAGTTGGATTGAAATTTATATTATTTGTTTTATAATTATTTATTCAATGAAGGATATGTGAAATTAAATTAAATAATTCCTACGCGCCTTTCAACATAAATATTTTTATAAGAAGGTTATGGGTTTTTTCCTCTTACATTTCCCCTGTCCAGTGTTATAAAGAATTTTCTGAATTCATAGTTTTCATTGGACATCTATCCTATCACTAACTTAGCTATTATATGTATGCTACCTACAAATCATAACATTAGGTATAATTTAATCTTCTAAAGAATCTAATTTTATGGTTAAAAAGGACAATGTCTTCGTAATTTCATAATAAAGCTACAAATCATTTTTCATTTAATGTTTTTTTTTCTAAAAAAAAAATGATAATTAAAGAAAATTCACCAACCAAGTCTATAATGACGATGAATTTTTATTTTATTTAAAACTGAAAAACCGCTAGTAGCTTAAATGTAGAAAAGGATGGGTTGAAGATGTTGTTATGCAGTTGTACATCCTGTGACCAAAATATGAGACTATCGATGATAAGCCATGCTCTTTTTTCGATCTCATTGAAAGGTATAAATGCAGACTATAGTCCTGTACTTTGGAAGGCTAACAAAAAGGCTTGGATGACGACATAAATTATCTTCCTTCGCTTCAAAGAAGTCTTGCAGCCTCATTGTACCTTGTGGGTAATCATAATATTTTTCCACATATACCTTTCGCCGTTTTTTAACCTTTAAGCGCACGTGCGCAATAGATTAAGTCCACTATCAAAGCAATCTTTTGCGGAATATTCGCGACAAAAATAATTATATCTCTAAAACTAGTCAGCCTATGCAAGTAAAATAAAAAGCATTAGCCAAATAAAAGATTTTTATAATTTTGACAATTGTCTTATTTTTTTCAAACAAACGCCAGCATCAAAAACTTGCACGCTTTATAATTCTCAAGTTAAAAAAACGATCTTATTTTTACAGCTATATTGATAAAAGAATCGGTCACCACAAAGGAGTCATTTTAAGGTATGGAAAAAAATCTGTATCCCCATTGTCATACATTGTATGGTGTGGACTAAGCTGATTTACTACAGTCTGCCTATTATAACTCAACGCTCATCCCAAGAGTTATCATAAATCAGTGTAATCCGATTTAAAGTACTGTATATACTATAATCACTGGTCCCGTACGGGACCGTAGGGCATTGAACGATGCAAATCCGCGGTCCCGCACGGTACCACTGGGTGCTTAAAAGTTAATAGTATTTCATTTTCTTATATCAAGATTATTTTGTTAATAAAGAGATAATTTGAGTTCATCATTCAGTATTTGTATTACTATAAGTTATAAGTTTGTAGCTGGCTCGTTGTAGAAAAACATTGCTCACCCCTGATATAGATAATCCTAGTGCTAGGTTTTTATGTGATGAAGTCATTAAACCAAGGATCATCCTATACTTTAAAGGTTATCAGAATTAACATACGTTTCAGAATATTTTGATAGAGATTAATTGAGAAGGTAGAGCTTCTCCATTTTCCGAAAATTTTGAAAAAAATTACATTTATCATATTTTTTACGCGGTTTTTTCTCTGAAAACGTATCCCATGATTTTATTCGAACTCCATATAATAAAAGTTTTAAATAAAATGCAAAATAAATTGGTTTAACACGTTTCAGGATTTCGCTATTCGTATTAATTCCGAATATCGGAGGTGTTGTACTGAAAACCGCATGTAAGTTGTGCGGTTTTCAGCAACCCAACCCCGACATATGTAATACACTAATGTATCTATATTATTAATACAATGTATCCAACTATTGCAAATTGGAAAATCTATATATGGAACGCTCGGCATTGGATTAAAAATAAATTGATTAAATTTAAATGTGAATACGGTGTAATGATGCATGCATTCGCGATTCTTATTTTCCGAGACGCCTGCTTCGGACGTCTCTTAAGAACTCAATTTATGAACGGAATTAAGTTTAAAGCATGTTCATTTAAAAGGGTAAAAGAATAATTGCAAAAATATGCTCTCGCCGAACTTGATGATTAGCCCCATTGTTCACTGAAAAGTTCAATGAAAATTGAACAATTTACGTATGAATATTTTTTATTATATTATTTTCTTGTATTTTTATAAATCGTTCTCGTATAGAGTATCGGCTCTGCGACACATAAACAACGCGTTACACGACAGTAATTGGACAGATGCACGAATATCATCTGAGACGTACGACATGGGGCACGTCACACAGGAATTATTTAAACGCGTCATATCGGGTCATTACATTAATTGCAAACGTCTGGGTGTACACGTTACAAATGTGGCAGCGCGAGGAAATGAAAGAAAAACCATTTTCCGAATGCGTACATTGTACCGGCGAGTGACCCATAAATTTTCAGAGGCGGCTCCTCTTCTCTCTCTCTCTCTCAGGCCGCTTTTATTTTATGTCATTAAAAGATCTGAGGGTTTAACTTTTTTTATGCAATAAACCTTTTTAAGGATCCATCAATCTTTTATGCTTATTCTTATACATTCGCAGCGAATCTTATATTTTATGTATGAGTTGTCTACTGTCTAATACCGTGCGCCATGTGGCCCTGATCGGATTTGAAAAATGTTTTTATTTTATTGTTTACGGTTATACAATTTTCTATTTACTGAGATATTTTTATACAAACGTATAAGCATCTATCTAACGTATTTAATTATTGTAATATGTAGAAATTAATTATTCAGTGTCGATTTCATTTTATCATTAAAGACTTACGATATTCTGATAATATTGAAATTAAATCGTATCACTTTCGGCATAAATCTATAAATAGGAATGTATATTATATAACCAAATATGTGAGATAATATATTTATTTAAAACCAGAAATAATCCGTTATCTCTTTTTATGCTGTCTTTAATCATCACGGTTTAGAGTCTAAACCGTGATATTTAAGACAATTACTTTCACATACTATTTTTTTTATATTCATATAAAACATAATTTTAGGTGGAAAATACTTTTCACGATTTTTTAACACTTCGAATACTTATGCATTACTCTAAGACACAAACTCTGAATAAATAGACTTCTTAATAAATGTAATCTAAAGCTATGTTAATTTATTCGTAATTTTGTTTGCCTATATTTGATTGTATTTACGTAATGTCTTTCATATTTGGGGTCTTTTTGGGACCATAAGTTTTTGATTTCACAAGCTTTTTGTATTTATCTAAAAAAGTCTAAAGAATAAAAACTATAATTAATCATTGTCCTTTATTGTGCGCAATTACGAAAAAAAATTAATAACAACAATATGTTTCTATTCGCTCCGTACCGGATACAAGTTAGAAAAAAACATCATTAATTAGTATAAATAAAATAAAATTTGGTCGATATTTTGGATTTTTCTACTAATATATATTATGAATAACTATTTTTATTCGTAGAATAAACCATTTTTTTAAATAAGTCAAGTATTCATCAATATCTTGACTTGAAATGCTTGAGGTCTATCTTATTAATATAACTAAATATTTATCTAAAACACAATGCATTAACTTTTTTGAGTACTTAATAATAATAAGCTAATTTTTTCTGCCTTTTCTAAATTTCTTTTCTGTTCATATATTCAATAAGAAAAATAGTTATTTATAAAAAAGGAAAATTATTAATAATTTTTAATTTTAATAAACAAAGTTCTAATTTTTCTTGATATTATTCGTAAGACTTAGCGACCTTTAATTGAAATACTTATTTAATATATATTTTTTTATGTTCTACGCACGGTAACATATAAAAGGTATCTATCCTGAAAATATAAAATCTGGTGTACTTCAGGGTACAATAAAAAATGTCATATACAACTATCCCTCGATTTATGCGGTATATACGTTCTATGGAAAACTACGTAAATGAAAACCGCGCAAAAAAGACAAGTAGCTCATATAAAATCATCGGATACGTTTCCGAAATTAAAAAATAACACGTAAAAAAGACTTTGAGCTCATAAAAACGTAGGGATACGTTGCTGAAATAAATTACTATGGAAAATTTTAAATACGTCTATATACAGTCACCCTCCTATAACGTTTCATTTAAATTGCTTCTTTCTACAAAATGCTAATATTTTCAGGGTCTAATTACGTATTTTGTAAATATATAATACATTGCCCAGCGTAAAAAGGTCAATACTCTTTGATTGAAAAGGGAAGTTGTAGAAAACAACAATTAAAAGAAAACGTTATAGGAGGGCTGACTGTAATAATAAATATACCAGTCTTATGGCTTGTAGGTAGCATGCATATTAGTTAATCGCGAGTTAACTAAGTTAGTAATCAAATAAGTGTCCAACGAAAACTAAGAATTCAGGGATTTTTTTATAATACTGGCCAGGAGGTATGTAAGTGGAAAACACCCATTACTTCCGCATGTTTTATAAAAATGTTTATGTTGGTAGTTTAACGTGTTGGAATTAATTAATTTAATTCCATCTATCCTTCGTTGATTAAATAATGATAAAACAAAATATAAATTTCAATCCAACTAAAAAAATATTAAAATTAACCAGTGTCGTGGTTTGACACTAGGAGGAATATTATTGTAAGAGATTAGTTCCCCTTGCATCTTTAGAATATTAATATGGGTAAATGGCGCTTTGGAATCTTCTTGTTGTGCCATCCATCTATTGTAATCAAATAAATAGAAAAATAATAATAAAAATGTTCATTTTATAAAAAAATATCTAAAACATTCTAGTCAGAAACGTTGGAAAATCAAATTAGATAACATTTACGTTAAGTTAGGTTATTGTCAATATTTTTGAAAATTTATTACTAATGCAATATATACTTTATTTTTAATAACACGCCATTAAAAAGAATAAATATTATATTTTTGCAAGATTTTTTCCCAGGAACTAAATCTTTATATATTCAATTTCGCAAGTTGTCATGTCCCGGTATTTGTTAGCGCAAAAGGACAATTTTATGTCACAACAATCAATGACCAATGGATAAAAACGTAAACAAAATGCTGAAAATTATCAACTAGCACAGGGATGGCGAACCTTTTTCCCAAGTGGGTCAAATTTGATATTTTTTTATTAAA
>JAGXCT010034126.1:0-47346 GCA_022495035.1 Philopotamus ludificatus
GTCCTCCAGGTGGCAAAGACCCGCCTCAGGGTTAGAAGGCCACTTAAATAATAATTAATAATAATTGTTGAAAATTAAATTATTTATCATGCAAATGATATTTTAATAATTTTGCCAGTGCTTTTTCTAAACATCGAATCAAATCTAGAACACCATTTTCGTTATGATGATTAGATTTCTCAGATTGTCTTTATTTTTACATAGTTGCAAACCGTAGTTCTTTTAAATTATGACGATTGTATTAGGAATTATTATTTAATATTTATGTCATCACAGTAATAAATCTTGATGAAATGAAATCGAAACAAATCAAAATCATGATGTATTCAGATAATTTTCATTTAAATAGTTTTTTATTTACATATTTTTTTTATTCTGTCAATTTGATCAAGTAGCATTCATCACCGTGATTCAAGCAGTGAAAAAAAACAATGAGAAATGTTTTCCGCATAACCTTTCCTCCGCCAATCTATTAATTTTCCTCCTTGTCAAAATTTTCCAACACTCGATTAATTTTTTCCACAAACGGAACCGACCTGACCTTTGTTTGATGTCAATATTAAAAAAAAAACAGCATGCAGTCATGTTTTACACTGAAAGTGCATGTCGTTGCATGAAATCATCTAAAATGAAGATATTATTCCAGCTGACCCAGTGAACCAAAGTTTAAGGTTGGGTGATGTAAAGTCGTGTACAAAGACACCAGCAGTTTTGTAATTCGAAAACGCGGTGGTCAAAAGTCAAAACGTATCTTCTGTCCTGTTTTTTGTGACGTCAATGGACACCAAGTTTTATTCTATGGCATTGTTTGAGCCATTAGTGGATATCTGTGATTGATGTCAATGGAATAATATAAGTTTTTCCACAAAATATTTTAAAAGCTTGCTCTATATATTTATTTTGACAAAAAAAATGATTGGGCCGGTTTTCAGAACATTAATTATAATTATATTATATAATATATAAAAAAAAATATAATAAAACTCTTGTCGCATGCATTTGAAGAACCATAGTAGTATCAATTTAAGTTAAACATCTGGTCATTAGCCAAAGCCTCTTTTCAAAAATAGTTACACAGGAAAAAAATCATTACTCTAGACAAATCCAAGATTTTCGAGCAAGTAGAGAAGTTCTCTACCATCTTAACAGACCCCGAGGGAGACTTACGACAAAAAAAACTCACTTACCCTACACACTACTGTAAATATTACAGATTCAAATTTCTACTCAATTAAAAGGGCTATGAATCATTTAAAAAATGGAAAAACCTTAGAAGAAGATGGAATGGTTACAGAACTCCAGAAGGCTGAAAAAAAATCTTTATCAAAAGAATTTAAAAACAGTTTAATAATCAAAATTAGATTATAGAAACTCATCAGTGTGTGAACTGACGGAGCGCCTTTTATATTTAACTACCTTATTATTAGATACGTACCTAATAATAAGGTAGTTCATACGATTTGATTTGGCATTTTTAGTTGATCTCAATGATCTAAATTTGAAACTACAGGGCACGAATAAATATTAAGATTTAATTCATTTGCCACACTTGAAAGAGCAGAATCAATGTGATGTGGATGATAGCGATTGGACTAAATATCGTTTATATATCTATGATTTAGCTAAAGAAGTAAATGATATACTCGTGTTCTTATAAACTCATTTATACTTAGCGAACAAAACATAATTAAGATGCCTAGTAATGTACAAATGGAACTTATTCATTTAAAAACAAATTCATTATGAAAAATTACATTTAATTACCCTTTTTTCAGATAAAAATGCTTCTGATATGATTAATTTCCTAACACGTTCGTAGAAAGGTAAAAAAGGTACTTGAGAGTTGTATGGAGGATCTAAAATCGCATGAAAAAAATATCACATGGTTGGCCACCACTGATATAGATCATATTCATACCCTCAGAAAAATTATACAAAAAAACAGAGTATTTAGCGTATGTAGACTACGAAAAACCCTTCATCGTCGAAACATCGAAAGCATCGAAACCACAAGTTCAATAAAATACTCGGTTGACACCGGAGTATCCTGCGCCATTATCCACCACACTACCACTTCCTACAAACTCGCTACGTCCTTCAGATCCCAGGCCATGGATGCTCAGAAACCGACTGCCCACTGAGAAGACTTAACGCCCTAAATAAAGCTGATGAACAGGCTGACGCATGGCTGGAGAAACTCTACTTTGATATCTGAACGGGACAGCAGACAGAGATGTTTGTCGCAACATGACTACAAAAGGATAACTTCCCGGATTACCGAAAAACAATTCGCTCGCTGCTCCAGCCCTTGCAGACACGGTAAGAAATACTTAATGTCTCTCTCATCAGTAATTGGTGTAGAGATGCGACTATCCCTGGCTAAGTCAACCAGGTTCCCTAGCTATCCAAAGGCAAATGCCAGGATATTACCTCGAGCCTCATCTCACATTACAACTCCCTACAAACTCCCCTCATCCTTCAAGTCGGTAGCGTGAATACGCTCCTGCGTTACCCGCCATGACGACTCTGGAGACTCTCTTCTCGTCCTTTCTATGGTGACCATAACCGACACCGAGCTTGTTTATTATCATCGTAACAGAGCAGCCAACCAACTAGCTTCTCCAGACTTGAGACCGCAGCTTGGCATGCTAGCGTCGAGCCCCCAGCCGGCCCCTCGTCGAGGATCATCGGGAAGGATACCTCTTTGTCGATACTCTAGACCAGAGGTTCCCAACCCCGTGCCAGCGGGCGCCATGGTGCCCGCGGAACGATTCGGATGTGCCTGTCACTATTTAACCGAGACAGAATTTTTTTATCAACATTAAATAAAATGTGAATTATTTTTATTTATTCCCTAGAGTTTTCATTTTTTGAGTGTCTAGGTTTATTAAATACGTTCGATTAAAAATAAGTGGTGCCCGCCACCCTACCGATATTTTAGAATGTGCTCTAGAGTACAAAAAGGTTGGGAACCCCTGCTCTAGACACTGGACTGCCACGAGTACCGTCACTGCCAGAAGTCGCCAACCAGAGCATACCAGGAGCCGCACGGGTCCCGTGCCTATCTTTAATTAACACTTTATGAGCCGCAAGGTTTTACATCAAACCTATCCTGGGGGCCGCATGGTTTTATGTAATGATAATCCGAGCTAACATGCACGTATAACCGTGATATATAAAAATCGTTTAAAAAAGGTAATAATTAAAACATAATAAATAAATTATACGACATGTTATTTATAAATAAAATAAAGTGTTTGGATTTTTTAGTTGACTGTGTTCTATTCAAAATCGCGTAAAAAGAGTTAAATTCAATTAAAATACATATGTATGAGTATTATTTAGTATATATGTTTTATTGGGTTTTCGTTATTATCCTTTTTACACGATTTTCTATACAACAGTGTTGTTCTTTTTCAAATAGCATGCCATTTTAAAATGTATGGAACCAATTTTCAATTTTTATATGAATTCTATAACTTTTTTACATAGTTTTTAATACAACGTAGAGTGCAAAAAACATAATATTATGTAATGATAATCCGAGCTAACATGCACGTATATCCATCTGTGGTCAAATAGTAGAATTACATTGTGTATCGTTATCAGAAAAAAAATGCCAAGTGGGGGTATGGCTCTCACGCCAAAAGGCGTGAACGGCTCATAATGCTTGGCTACAAAATCACGCCAAAAAGCGTGAACGGCTCATAAAGTATCAATTAAGAAGCTGTCTATAACTGTGTTTACACTTCATCACCGGCGAGAGTAAAGACTCGCCATGGTCCGAGTCACGAATCCTTCGACGTTTTTCCATGCCTTTACAGAAGCAATCCAGCATCAGGGCGGCTGTTTTAGACTATTGCTAAGAATCTCGCTCCTCCACTAAGGCTAGTGGATCTACGTGCACCAAGATTACGTAGCTAATTAATGTTGTTCTTGGCGTGTTCCGAAAGGACAGAGGCAACTCCAACAATGATGAGCACGCGAAGAATGGCAATGTAAAAGCCATACATCATCCGGATCCGGAAAGATGATCATTGTCTCATTCCTCAGTGTGATTGTCTTGAATGTGCAATCAAAAATAAATAATTACGACTCAAGCAATCCTTGCAGACTTCCGGCTGCAATGATTCATTAATAAAAGATCAAGGACCCCCTTGTCTGCACCGGCTAAAGGATCTAGATAACCGAAAATTATCCGGTAATTTGTTTGACCACGCCCACGTGCATAGCGGCCAATTATGTCGGCTGCAGGCGACCGGTTCCGCGTTCGGGGACAAAGCCACTCGAAAACCATTAACCCTAAATCGAAAGACATTATCGTTGTTTTTTATGTATCGAGGACCGCCACACTAGCCTGGCCGCGGGTTGTTTGTCCGTCGATTGCGACAATTTGCGAATTTCAATTTCCGCGTTGGCCCAATGCCCATGTTTATTTTCGCCGATACTTTCCGCAATCTTTTATATTGATTCGTGCGGATTAATTGAGTTTGAATTTGGCGCGGCTCAGGTGGGCCGTTATCGCCGGCATATAGCCCACGGGGTTATATAAGAGTTCACAGCCACGGGCATTGCGCAATCGCGCTAAGCAGGCCCGAGCCGCTCAGTGGGTGGATGTGTTCACGGATCTCATTGTGATATGATAACGCGTTAAGTAATAGACGCTGTACGAGGGTCGTACCGGAAGTAAACGGTCGCATTCCGGCAACAATCGAAAAATTATCGGCGAAAAACAATTGAATCAATTATTATAATGAATGGTCGTTTTTTTCGGCCGCAGAACAATCGTTGTAATAAATCATGATGCTGTTGGCGATACTGAAATCCGCCATTTTGATTATTGCACGCGTTAGACCAGGGGTGAGCAACTTTTTTTTACAACGAGCCAACTACACATTTAAAAATGTTGTGCATGGTCGTAATGATCGCATGCAAGAAACTCAGGGGCGGCTCTTGACAATAAAAACAGGTGGGACATGATGAGATGAGATTGAAGTGCCCACCTACCTTTTTTCGAAAATAAATAAACTGTATATATTTTTAGTACAGTTAGGTCGAACCACGAATATAATAAGATATATCAACTTTTATATTGCGAAATTATACAAAAATATAGACCGGCGGGGCACATACAGGCCTGCCCTAAATAGAGCTTTATGCAGCAAACAAAAAGCGATTTTATGTATACGTTAATACGGAACTTTTCTCTTTATCTTTATTGATTGACAAAGAACAACACTCGTTTGCGTCAAAGCGGATACAAAAATGCCACAACACATAAAAAAATACGATTCTTTTCGCATATTTCTGCTAATAATTTTTTTTTTATTCGGAGAAATGTGTGTGGGGCAGTGTCTCGGTTTGATGATGATGATGAGGATGAGTCGCCCCTGAAGAAACTTATGAAAATACAAACACTAAATATGATGAATTCAAATTATCTCTTTATTAACAAAATAAACCTAGTATAAAAAAAATGAGAAATAAATGATTCATTAATAAAAATACTTTTAAAAAATGACGAAAGACATATGTGGAAATATAATTGTTTAATGAAAAATTTGGTATTGCTTCTATAGCATCAATTGATATATATTTCCAGATATAGACGGGATAGGAATTTTTAAAAGTCAAAATGTAAAATATTTGAAGGGCCGCATGTGGCCCGCGGGCCGCGGGTTGCTAATCCCTGCGTTAGACAGATGAGATGAGACAGACAGACGGATGTAATGATTATTTCAATACTTTCAATTATTATCAATACATTATTATATAATAAATAAACTCTTTTTTACGCGGTTGATACATTCCACCAAAAACCGTGTAATAAAGTGATTGAATTCATACAAAAATTAAAGATTGGTTCCCTAAATTTAAAAATCCGTATTCTTTAAAAAAGAACAACATTGCAGTATACAAAAACGTGTAAAAAAATAATAAACATACATATTTATTTTAATTATGCACGTCTAATGTGTATATAATTTACACGGTAGATACGTTTAATAAAAACCGTGTAAAAATGATGGAATTCATCGAAAAATTTAAGACTTATACCCTAAATTTAATAAACCGTGATATATAAAAATCGTGTAAAAAAGGTAATATTTAAAACATAATAAATAAATTATACGACATGTTATTCATAAATAAAATAAAGTGTTTGGATTTTTTAGTTGACTGTGTATTATTCAAAATCGCGTAAAAAGAGTTAAATTCAATTAAAATACATATGTATGAGTATTATTTAGTATATATGTTTTATTGGGTTTTCGTTATTATCCTTTTTACACGATTTTCTATACAACAGTGTTGTTCTTTTTCAAATAGCATGCCATTTTAAAATGTATGGAACCAATTTTCAATTTTTATATGAATTCTATATCTTTTTTACATAGTTTTTAATACAACGTAGAGTGCAAAAAACATAGTTGAGTTTTTTTTTCATTCATATTATTTATTGAACATTTTTTCTAAAGTACTGTCTCGATGTTTAAGATTAATAACATCAATTATTTGCGATTAGTATCAGATCATACATTATGTCAATGACTATTTTATACTAAATCGCTTAAAAAAGTAGAGCCATTTTTTTTCCTTCACTAATTAATAACAGCTTTTCGCAAAAAAAATCCTGTGCCTTTTAATTTAAATTTGAGCCATTCATATTAATAAAATAAGTAACATTATTATTATAATTCTAAGACTATGTTTAACATATACTTGTGTACGATCCTATCCAATTTAATGACCACGTTTTATTTACGATTGACGTATTATTAAATCGTCATAATAAATTTTACCACCCCCCCGAAGGCTAGGCCCTTTCTAGTGCCTATTTCATAATAATGTACTTTACATTATATTATATATTTAATCATATAGAATAATGTAATACTTCTTTTATAGATATAATTATTTTTAACTAACCTGTTTAAAAATACACTCACAATTTAATTTACGCGGTTTTACAATAATAAAACGCGTAAAAAAATAAAATGAAAAAATTCACTTCATGCAGAAATTTGCTGATTTGAAAATCATGTTTTTAATGAAACTTCTAGATTTTGTATTTGCTCCGTGTCTTTTTTACGCGTATTTTTATTCCCCGTACGTATCTCATGATTTTGTATGAACTCCATATAGACTTCTTTTGCACAGTTGTTACTCCCGCGTAAATCGACTCTTGTTTCATCTTTTGGACCATAATATTTTATACAGTACTAACTCGTATAACGCCGTTTATTAACCGATAACTTGAAAACAGCCGTGTCGTCCGAAGGGGGTATCTCAGATAACATAAGCATTTCTCTCTGTTGTTTTTATGTAATAACCTTTTTTCTTGTGTTTTATCTACATATTATTTTATATTTGAAATTAAACCTTTGTTTTATTATTATGTTTTAATCCGTGATTGGCAACCTGGGTTTCTGTAATACCAATCACGCATTGTTTTTTTTGTGATAAATAAGTCAAGATAATGATGAATTCTTCATTAATATCTTGCACGTATTACTACTCTAAGAATAAAAATAGTTATTCATTATATGCTTCATAATTTGGTCGATATTTTGAATTTTTAACTAATCAATGTGACGCGTAAATGACAACGCTTTTGGCGATGTCTTGCCGCAGAAGCCCTCGCAGCACGTGACACTCACATGTTTCACTCGCACTCGGCACATCGTACTGGATGCGAGCGAGTATATGTTAGGGCTATTTAATTTTTTACAATTGCAGACAATGATTTTGTTATAATGTACCAATACAAAGAATTATTCGAGAAAAATCAGTAACTTGGAGTCCCCAATATACCCCATCGGCACGGCTGGATTAAATTAGATATAAAATGTTGACAAAAACATTAAGACAGCATTGTAGAGGGGGATAGAAATGTTTAAAAGTGATTTATGTCTCACCGCATACTGAGCTCTTGTAGTACGTGTCAATCGCACGTTTCACGCGCACTCAGCACATCGTACTGGATGCGAACGAGAAAAAACATCGCGCCCGTAGCAACATAAGCGAATATGTTAGTGTTATTTAATTTTTTGCAATTACCGACAATAAAAAACAATGATTTTGTTATATTATGCCAATACAAAGAGTTATTCGAGAAAAATCAGACACTTGGAGTCCCCCATAGACCCCATCGGCACGGCTGAGTTAAATTGGACATACAATTTTGACGAAAACATTAAGACAGCATTGTAGAGGGTAATCAAAATTTTTAAAATTGAATTTTTATGTCTCGACGCAGACTGTGCTATCGCAGTATGTGCCAATCGCACGTTTCACTCGCACTCGGCACATCGTACCGGATGCGAGCGAGAAAAAACATCGCATGCCTGACAACAGCAGCGAATAATGTTGTTTTTATTTTTACCGCAATTGCAGGCAATGAATAAAACACTTGGGGTACCCAATAGACCCCATCGACACGGCTAGGTTACGTATCTAGCTCTCTCTCCCTCACATACGTTTTCTTTGCCGCGATATACGCGATATTTACGCGAGTCCAACTGTAACGCGATAGCGTTTTTTATAATAATAATATATTAAGCTTAATATTAGTTATTATATTTTGATCTCAGCTGCATAATCTGAATCATTTGCGCGCATCAATTCACACAGTCGCGGTTCGTAGCCCCTACGTCCGACGTAGTAATTAATTCTCTACATACTGAAAAACAATTTATAAGAAAAATGATCTAACAACTTTCGATTAACTCTAAAATATAATCAGAAGTTATATAATCAATATTTAATAGAGACACGCAAACAGGTGGTTCGGTGCCGGTTTATTTGATCAATTAAGTATCTGAGATATTTAACACTTGGAAATTACATACAATTAATAAAATAATAATAATGTTTATGAAAAAATGTATATCACATTAGCTAACTGGGTCGCCGGAGACCCCCTAAAGTTTTAATTAAAAAGTCAAACGTATGCACACACTTTGATTGAATGATCGATATGGATCGTCGAGTTGATTGAAATTAAAAAACTTTCTTATTTACTTGATTGGAGTTATATTTTGAAACACTGGATCATGGAGTGCTTGAGGATATAGTGCATGCATTTCGTCAGCGAGATTTATTGAGTGGCTCGTGTTGGGCCAGCAGGAAATATTTAATGTTTTAAAACAATGCACAGCATTAATAATAAACTCACTATGTGGCGTGTTAAAGTTTTTTGATAAATTAAAAGTATTTGTTAACACGCGACTCTGATTGATTTCATTCAATTGCGCGCGTAATTCTGGGTCACACAGCACCGCCGATTTCGACACAATGCGCCTTTTTAAAGGTTAACAATTTGATATATGGCGCATTGGCGGACTCGTTTAAACGATAATGATAATTTGACATTTGCACAATGGGCCAAATATCAATTTTCGTCCGCATCGGAAGTGTTTTTTTTTTGTTTTTTTTTTATTATTTTCGATTTTTATTGTACTTTTGGCTTTTATAAATAATTATTCACGATCCATATCGACACAGTAGTCGGTCGATCAATTTACATTCTAAAATAGAAATGTGAACAAATTACCACGACGCTTTTTACATTGGCGTGTTCTTGTTGAATCGATTTCACGGTCAAAAGAAGTGATTGCGATGACCACTGAAGCGATCAACACGGTTATATAATATATCGAAGTGTTCTTGAACAACTCTTATATTCTAAATAATTATTTTTTTGTCATATTCGAAAAAAATCTTGTTCCAAATTGTGTCATTTTTCTTAATTATTTTCCATTTATCACTTAATATCTAAGCTTAATAAATACAGTCCTCGTTTAACGCTCCTTAGATTAACGTTGTTTCGATATAATGCGTTATGCTCGAAATAATATTAGTGGGACCGTAAAGTAATCAAAATTTCTTTGATGAACTCATTCACAGTTAATTTATATCGAGAGACGGGACTATGTCTCTCAAACACGTATCTTTTTGATATTACGTTAAAGCTGTCCATGGTCTACAGTTCAGGATCATCTTCGTCTCAGAGGAAAATTGTACAGGCAAGGATTTTGGGTTCTTCATGAATTGACGGATCTCTTTTGTCTCGGTATGAAACCGATGCGTTTTTGCAGAGAATTGTAACTGGAGATGAGAAGTGGGTGCTTTACAATAATCCTGTACGAAAAAAACAATGGCTTTATTCCGGGGAAGTATCTGTTCCGACCCATCGACCATCACTAACAATTTAAGAAGGTCCTTGTTAGTGTGTAGTGGGATTTATCTGTAATTATACACTATGAATTACTTGAACTTGGTTAAACCGTTACAGCGAGAGGGGTCTGTTTTGGATTGGAACTTTGAACTCATCCACTCTATTCACGGAATCTCGCACCGTCGATTTATCACCTTTTCAGATCGTTAGCGCTTACATTAAAAGATAATAATAAAGTTAAAGAAGTGAAAACGCACTTGGAAAAGTTTTCCAATGCGAAATCAAAGGATTTTTTTAAAAAGGAATCGATCAATTACTTTTTCGCTGGCAAAAAGTATTGATTAGTATTTATAGTAAGATTTTTTTAATAAATAAATGTTTTTCGCCACAAAAAAAAATTTGATTAAAATTTTCGGTCCCCCTGATAAAAACGTTCCATAAAAATAATTTTAAATAAAGCTTGTGGATTTTAATAAGACATCTTGGATCACTAGAGGCATTCTTCATAATAGGTTTACTACATATTTTTGTCTAATCGTAAAACGTCACTGTGACTTAAAATTATGTAACAAAAGCTCTATTGCTGTTAGATAATGTTACCAAGCCATTATATCAATTTGTCGGACTTAAACACTTGGTTGAAGTCGTTTTCCTTCTACGTAACCCTACGTCTTTAATTCAGATGATGGACCAGAGAGTCGTATAAAATTTGAAGGCATATCATCTTCGTTGCACATATAAACAACTTATTAATAGAACAGACTACAAAAATAATGAGCCAATCGAAGTAACTATTTTTTAAAAAAAAATCTTAACAACAGTTACTGTTAGTTCTTGCCTGGCAACATTATAAATAATCATTGTACTTATTGTGAGAAATTATGAAAAAAAATAAAAACAACAATATACGCCTCTGTAGCCATGAGCGCGATATTTTTTCTCGCTCATATCCGGTAAGATGTGCCAAGTCCGTGTGAATCGTACTAGTGACACGTGCTGCGAGAGCTCAGTGTCCGGCGAGACACCACCGTGAGCGGTATCTATCAAATTATAAAGCATATAATGAATAACCATTTTTATTTTTAGAATAACCCATTTTAAATAAAAATGTCATGAAGAATTCATCAATATCTTTACTTGAAATGCTTGGGGTAGCTGTGATACCCCTTCGGACGACGCAGTTGTTTTTGAGCCGCCGTGACGGATGGTTTAATCCATGAACGGATTGTGGAAGAAGCTATGGCTGAAGATATCAAGCTATGGCTGAGGATCGTGACCATTCTTGTTCCGAATCTATTTGTTGTTGGCTATCCCCAGAATCCTCTACATTCCGCATCTTGCATCGCAGCTACCATTGAGGAGCTCGTGGCGCTTTTTACTTCATCGGATCATTCAAGCGAATGTTACTAATCGCCACAAGCTTTTCCAGGCCATCGGTTCTTCTACCAAGATGCCCAAAGAATCAAAGAATCCTTTTTAGATATGTAGTAGAAAGTCGGTCATCTTTATCGTTTCCTTTTTATTTCAAAACTGATACTTTTGTGTGTTTAGTAGTCCATGGCATTCTCAGCAGATGTCACTAGCACCAGATTTCGTCAATTTTCTTTTTCATATTCTCCTTTATATCTCTGCAAGTTTTTATTTTATGATTCCATTGTTTAAATGTATTTTGCGTGCAATATTTTTTTTTATTGTTGAGAGTCATATGTCCAGGCCTACAGTTGACAAATCTCACGACAAAGATTGCAGCTGCTCTTTGTCACCTGGGTTTGAATGCCTTCAAGGCTACTCTAAAACCATTAATGAGATTAATGGCCATGTTCTCACTTGCAGATTCAAGATTATATCTATCGAGGAGTTATTGGAGCGAGATTCAGTTTTGTGTATTTTTCATCACGACTACGCGATCCTTCTGAAGGCCAGAATGACTTGTGGTAAAATTCAGGAAAAGAATTCGGAGCGTTTTACTACATCCTTCTTATTCACTAGACATTGCTCAGATTTTCTTCTTTTCAAATCAATGAAACAAGTTAAGGAATAAAAAAAAAAAATAACATGGATGAAATAAAAAAAACACTTTAATGTTTAGTTACTTGAAAAACGACCAATTATTACAAAAACGCGGACAAGCAATTGTAGAAAAGAAACCTAAAAACATTCTAAAATATCTGTATACGTTTTACTAAAAAAATGTTTTTTCCCAGAATCCTATAATAAAATATATTATTATTTAGAATAAACAATAATCTGCAAAAATATTAGTTCGGTTTTCAAAAAAATACCGTTTTTTCAGTTTTCAGTTCAGCTTCGAGTGATAATTTTTCAAATTATTTTTATTTGTAATAAAAATGTATAATCAACCGATTTGAGCCGTTTTCGATTCACTTCTGGTTCAAAGCCCTGATAAAAACATTTAAAAAATATTTACTCTAAGCTCAATAAAAACCCAAAAACCTTTAATTATTTTATCCGATTCGCTACGGCTTGAAATCAGCCACATCGTCCGTAGGGAGTCTATTTACTATAAAAATAGACCCCAAGCAATTCTAATGCATAATCTAAAAGCATGCCAAGAATAAAAATAGTTATTCGTGACATTTTTTAATTAGTCAATACGACGCGTAAATGACACACACTCGGTGAAATTCCGCCGCAGACTGAGGACACGCCGTCCACTGAATTCTAGTGACACATGTCACTCGCACTTGGCACATCGTACCGGATGCGAGCGAAAAAAATGTTTTTTTTATTATTTTTTCGCAATTTCGGACAATCATGGTCAATCATTATTTATAATATTTATTTTTTAGACTGTATTAGACAAATACAAAAAGTTTGTGACATGTAGGACTTATATTATAAGAGTTATTCGAGAAAAATAAAAAACACGGGGTCCCAAATTTAATTTGGGGACAGCTTAATAAAAATAATATTTACTATACCTAAAATTTTATATTTTTTTTATTCAGTTATTTATTTATAATTATTTTTTTTAAAGCTCTGCCCGTCTCCCAGACGTACTAAGCATTATTTGTACCTAAATCCCTGCCCGTGTCTCAGACGTACTAAACATTTAAAGGGTTAATTGAATCGGAATGAGGTCCAGTAAAAATATCGATTCGAATCCATGGGTTTTTGACATTTTTTAACAGATCCGATCGAAACCAACGGCGCCGCCAGAAGGGGGTCTATCTACAATAGAAAATAGACCCCAACCATTTCAATGAATTCTTCATCAATATCTTAATGCTAAAAAATGGATTATTCTAAGAATAAAAATAGTTATTCATGGTATGCTTCTAGTACGGTTTCACTTGCACTTGCACACTGTATCGGTTGCGAGCGAGAAAAAACTGACTTGTTCATCTTTTCACTAAAACAGTTAAGGGATTAATTCAAATCACTTACTTTCTTTAGAGAAATCACCCCACAGAGTTGTAATTTTAACATCTTCCGTGAATTGATCATCTACCATTTGATCAAATCTCCGTTTTCACCATTTTCCTGCGACATATATATAAATCTCTTGTGCTTTCACCTATCCTTGGAAACTAAAACATATTTTTTGCTTAGCCCTTTCAATGCGGCGGGTCTAAACACGATTCTGCATCTGAGTGCGGCGCCGTTTGTACCAAATTTTTGGCGAGGTAAATTTGTATTCAACGTTACCGCTATATTAGACCATTTTCCAATAAGAGATTTATGCAAACATGTTGATTAGGATATGTTCTTCCATCTCAACTTCTTAGGTGGGTCAAAATTGATTCGCTTTATTTTCGTAATAATAAATCGAACAAAATATCAATTGCTCAAACAGAGATTAAGTGAGAAAAAAATGGGAATGCGAATCAAAATCAAAAATGCGGAATGCAATTTTCTTATACCATTATATCCGTACACGTGTATGTGGAACATAATGTACGTGGAACAACCCTTAGCAACCCTTGAGCCGAGATACGTTACCGATACTACTGCGGAGATTTGAATGAGACACCACGCCCGATTTGAATCGTTACGATTCATATTTACATATTACATGGTTCCTATAAATTTCTTGTGATATGTTGTATATTTATTGATAGCTGTGTTTATTAGCTGATTTTTAAAACTAACACCATCACTTAACTCGGTCTAGTTTACATGTAACGACAAGTTAAAGTTTTAAAGAATCTCGCGCATGTAGGACATGCGGCCGCACCCTTGGACACGATTTGTATGAGCATGTACGTCATGCGCCCCGCACTGAAAGGGTTAAAAGTGTTTTCCTCGACTTACGTGAAAACCTTCGAAACCAATTAATCACGTAAGTCGAGGACTGTCTGTATTTCAAAATAAAAAAAATAACAGTGAATATCACGTCCACATCAGTTCTGTCAAAACTAAGTCTTCACTTCACTCTCACTGATTATTATAATTTTATATGGTAAGAGCGTATCATCATTTTTTTATTATTTTTAATATGCATATATCTCAATATTGATATAGTTAAGAACAATTTAAGGAGAGCGGTTTTTTACGCATACATTAAATATTCAAAACGTTCCACTTCAACATATCAATGTCATCATCATCATCTCGTTTAAATAAATTCCTAAAAATTTCGCAGTCGTATTTTTTTCAACTAATATTTGCTTATCTTCCATGTCGACGTTATGGAAATTCTTTCTCGCAAGCCGACGCGTATTAGCGAAATTGATATATCACGAGCGGTTACCGCTGCTTTGAAGATGGCTTTTTTATGCACACAACTTGTATAAGTATCAATATCTTGTTTTCCACAATGTTTGACGATCAATACTGTTGCTTTCTACGGTTAAATAACTCTAATAAGGCACGTTCTCGTTCGTGGAAACAAACGCATTGTTGGTGTAATTGCACTGGACCACGTGCGAAAGTGTTCGGGTCCACGGGTCAAACGTATGAGATAACACCGTGGAAAATGACTCGGTATTACACATACGAATCGTTTTGTTATTTGTTATTATTTTTTACCAAGGTTTTCTTAATCCGTGGCGTGTTAACTGACCGAATTGCCCAATGTTGATAGTTTTAAATAGCGATAGGTCAAAACCCTTGACCGGATACAATGCAGTGTAAGGAGCCGGCGAATCTGGCAATAAATGTTCAAAACCGTTTCCCATGTGCCATATTTCGGTGGTTTTTTAACCTTTCGGGCGTCGTGGATCTACAACGTGTTTTTTTTAATCTGCATATCTATTGATTATATGAAAATCATGCCGGAGCCACTCAGATTCAATTATACTCGTATACATATTTTAATGGCAAATGATTATTGATAATAACTTTTAATGCGTAATTTTAATTAATTATTAATATTTCTATTTCATTTTTAATGATATAATTATGCAATTTTAATATTAATAAATATATTTGAACATAAATAGCTGCTATTATTTAATATTTTCACTTTGGTTATTCAATTTTGATTAAAGATAAGTCGATAGTAAATTGACCTAATTCCAGAAGTGGTGTGAAGCAGGGCATCTAAGCAGAACAGAGCCGAAATTCGTTATAAATAATAATTAGTATTATATCCAACGAGTGTTATGGCTTGTAGGTAATATGCAAGTTAACCGCGACTGAGCTAAGTTAGTAGTAGGATAGGTGTCCTACGAAAGCTATGAATTCAGGGAAAAAACTACCAGAGGGGTAAATATGAGGAAGAGACCCATTACCTCCGCATGTTTTGTAAAAATATGTATGTAGATAGTTTGGAGCGTTGGAATTATTTATTTTAATGCCATCTATCCTTAAAAAAAAAATCAATCCAACTGAAATAATATTAAAAATTACCCAGTGTCGTGGTTTCCCAAAAAAACCATGCTCATGGTCATCTATAAGGGGTATCATGCAGACATAAATTACACAAGGCCCCCTGGAAATTTATCTTTTTTTAAATCAAATGAAACAAAAAAATGTAGTAAACTTATTTTTTATATACTTACTTATAGTGTTATAAATAGCCACTAAGAATTTATCAGAAATGAAACACAACTATCTACCATACCATTAAATTGATGGTCAGCATCTCATTACATTTTTTTATATTACAGTCAACATAACCCTGCATAGAGTTGACTAGGGGCCCAATTGAACTTTGATAAATACCCAACAAAACTGTGCAAAAATATGTACATGATGGTGTACACATATCCTTGTGTGCATAAATAAATCTGGTCTCTAACGGATATCTCACCACAGAGACAGTATACCCTGGGAAGGAAAACCCTAATCTGTTAACCAAAAATTGGTTTAGTCTCGATACTTTCGCTCCTCTTCCTTCTCTCTGAGGAGATCTTTCCCATGATGAAAGGATTGCTATTGCACGACAGGGCTAATAATCACTTGCGACCGGCTACTTGAGACTCGTTTTGGGCAGATGTGCATATGTATGCCTGTGTATATCTATATAGGTGTGTGTGTGTGGTCGCTCGCTACTTGTCACTCGTGACTCGCTATAAGTAGATAACGCCCCAGAGAAGAGAACAAACGAATACCGAGACAAACCCCCTCCTACTTGCCTAGACACAGTCGAGAGGGTAAAATCCGATACCAACATGGTAGAAGATGTACGTCCAATGCCACCAATGGCCAAGAGAGGGAAACTCTTTACAAAAAACCGCATACCAAGACGGCTTGGATCCCCGCGGTATTTACACGAAAGGGGAGCCCTCACGTCACGTGTGAGGCCCCGACTACCATACCAGAGTTTGGTAAGGCCTATGCCCCCAGCGAGTGAGAGCCTTGTGGCTGGCAAATGATGATGATGATGAAATAAGATACGCCGATACTGAAATTGTTAAGTAAATTAATATTTATTAAATAATCCTAATGAGAAAGACGAATCTGATGTACTGTCACCGCTGCTGTTTTTATTTGTAATAAAATTTCATCAAAAAATATATTCAAGTACGAGAGTATTTTTTTAATTTCAGAAAAGTATTTTGGAAATAAAACATTTCGAAAAATTAAATTATAAAGGTAATTATTGCAATAATATAAGATTGCTTACTATTATTAGTCAATAATATCACGGAGATGTAAAATTAAATTGACTTCTAATGCCTGATGTGCCTGATGTTTTTCCATTAATTTTTCTATATTTGGCTCTATTTTTGTCAGCAGCATCCGCAAATCTCCGCGGTCTATTTTTCTATTATTCTATTTTTCCTTTTTTGTAGTTAAAAGACTTGCTACGGTGTATGATGAGTCACAGTCAATATTTTCTAACCACAGCCATAGTCCAGGATGATAAAGTGTGGGTTACCACAACTCTTGATATCCGTGATTGAATTTAATTTTTAACTTACTGTTGCTCGATATTTCAACCAATTCCACTTTTAAGTGCAATTCCAATTCTTCAGTATTTAAAAATAGGTCTAATATCCAATCGGCAATTTTCATTGTAGTACCAATATTAGAAATGGTATTCCACCGCTGCCACCAAATATGTTAAGGGGGCGCGCAACGAAAGTACCGATATCAGAAAAGGTAACCCATCGCTGCCTCCTATTGTTACGATGCGCGGCTTGTCACCGATTATTAAAATGGGCATCCATCCGCTTGCGTCGAAACGTTCGACCGTACCGTAGTTGACGATCGCTTCGAAAATCGGATCAAAGTGAAAACACGAATTGTGTTGATGATTCTTTATTGAATTAAATGCAGGTGTCGTCAGTTCGTTGGTAGGTGTATTTGTAAATGAAAAAAAAAGATCCCAGAGATGAATCTCTGGTACGTTGTGGTAAAGTGACGACTTGCTCTAAGAAAGGGATGCGGACGCTCTGATTGGTCCGTCATCTCGGGAGAGGTGAGGTTATCAAGTATTTTAGTTTTTTTTTTATTGAAAACGAAAGGCGATATTCTTATAGTGAATAAATATTTTATTGAATTATATATTGTCCATTCTGGTCAATACCTTTTGCCATATTTCTGGCAGTAGCATGATCCAGGTGATTTTTGACCTCCTCATTTGAAGTAAAGGTTTTACCGTTTAAAAATATTTGTAGAGACCGGAACAAATAATAAGCAGAAGGTGACAGATCTGGATAATATGGTGGCTATGGTAGGATATCCCATCCAAGCTGTAAAAGCTTTTGGCGAGTTAACAAACTTGTGATGGGTCTCGCATTATCTCGGTGGAATACTACACCTTTTCTATTGATCCATTCTGAGCTTTTCTGTTTAAGGGAATCATTAAATTTGCCAAGCTGATGACAGTACACTTCAGAATTGATCGTTGTGTTGTCCTGTAGAAGCTCAAAAAAACGATTCCTTTGAAATCCCACCAAACAGATAGCATCACCTTTTTTTGTTGAATATCGGCTTTCGAAGTGCTTTGAGTCGGTTTATGTTTTTTACTCCATGATCTCTTGCATCTAACATTGTTGTAGACAATCCATTTCTTGTCTTCAATGATGATGCGCTTCCAAAATAGATTATTTTCTTGACGTTTGAGAAGCAAATCATAGACGTCAACGCGACGGCACAAATTTGTTTCCGTAAGATCATGAGAAACCCTTATCGAGCTTTGAGATTAAACCTAGGCGTATCAAATGATCATGAACGGTTGAATTCGATCAATTTAATCTCTCAGCGATCTCAAGAGTTTTTATTCGCTGATTTGCATCAATTAATGCCTTAATTGTGTCTTTATCAGCTTCAACTGGCCTTCCAGAATCTTCAACATCAAAATTTCCGGATCGAAATTTTGCAAACCAGATTTGGCACTGGCGTTCTGTCAATACATATTCTCCATACACATCGGATATTTTTTTCTTGCTTTAACAGCAATTTTACCTTTTCGATTGTAAAAAAGTAAAATATGCCGAAAATGATGCTTTTCACTTTCCATATTTGCAACTACTGCATAGAATCAATCGAACTTTTTCACAAGCAAGCCATCACCTGTAAAAATATATTAGGTATAGCGAAAAGAAATGACCGTTTTTTCAGTAGAAAGGAAAAATTTATTTACAAAAATATTACAAATGATAAATTTCCATTATTATTTATAATGTCTCTCCACAATTTGGGCAACTTTTCGATCCTTCTTTTATAAAAACCTGGCTCCTTTGATTTAAAAAAGGCATTTAAGTGATTTCGGACTTGATTTTCTGAAATAAAATTTTTGTTGCGAAGCGAATGCTCCATACTTCCAAATAAGTGGTACTCTGATGGAGCAATATCAGGAGAGTAAGGAGGATAAGGCAATAGTTCCAAGTTAAGCTCTTTAATTTTATCTTGAGTGATCTTTGCTGCCTGCGATCTAGCGTTATCATGTTGTAAAATGCGCCATTGATTATTTACTAAAATTGACCGTTTTTTATCAATTCTTCCTTTAATTTAATTAATTGCGAACAGTATACCAATGCTGTGACTGTTTTGCCAGGTTTTAGTAATTCATAATGAATCACTCCTGAAATATTCCACCAGACACACAAAAGATTTTTTTTAACGTCATAGCAGGCCAAGGTGTTGAAATCGGTGCTTCCCCTAGAGAAAGCCATTGCTTTTTTTTATTAGGAGAGTTATAAAGGATCCATTTCTCATCTCCAGTAATTATCCTTATTAGAAATGGATCGGTTTCATACCTTCTCAACAAAGAAGAACAAATGGTCACTCGTTGATCCAAGGCCGACTAGAATGGGCTCTACGATAAAACGCAGAAACGCACCTCCAAAAAGCCCAGGCTCCGGACAACCAGGGAGAAGGAAGACCCCGTAGTGGTCGGGAGCACCTGCACACCCCAGCCAGCCTGTACTGGTCCTATGCGGACCTGCTTCACCGGTGAGGCGTGCACCTGTTTCCCTTCCCGCCCGACTCCGACTCTGGACCGCAAGAGTGCGCTTAGGACGACCGTGCGGGCTGTTGTCCCGCATCACTCTTCATCCATTACTTACATAACGTTACGAGATAAACGTTCCCCGCGAAGAACCGCGGGCAAAGGAATGTCTTCATATTGTTGTATAGCCAGCTGGACAAGCAGCTGGTACACATAGGACCTGTTCGCAGCCTCATTCATCATGTGGACGCGTAGGAGCTCAACTGGGAGTCAATTGCTCCTCCTCGTGTTCCTTGACGATCCTCACGTGGGGTCTCGTCCCGAGGAGGAGCCCAAGGCGCACCAGTCCAGCAGGGATCCCACTCCTGCCGGGTGGGGACTCTCGCCAAGGATCCCTTGTTAGTTTCGGGCGGCGGGGTAAACCGCCGCCGTACTCACATCTAGTACCACGAGGAGGTCAGGGACCATTGGGGAAGCTCTAGGGTTATCCCTAGGGAGCGATTCCCCCTAGATATCCAAGGCCGACTGCGATAGATCATGCGGCACCCAAACTCCTTGTCTATGTTTCTTTCCCAACAGTTTGAGGTGGTCTTTTACAGTTGACCAGGGACAGCCGATGTCTTGGGATAATTCTATAATTGTTTTTCGAGGATCGGATTGCACTAGTGATTTCAGCACTTGATCATCGATTTTTTGTGGCCTTCGCGATTTTGGTTTATTTTATAGATTTCTGTCCCCATTTTTAAATTGTTTAAACCACCGTCGACACTTCCGAACCTTCAAAATACCACCATAAGTTTTGCAAATGCTTTCGGTGGCTTCTTTACTTTTCAAACATTTGTCAAATAAAAACAATAACACACACCGTAACTGCATCTCTTGGATCTCTGGCCATGACATTTTTTCTATGAGTGAAAATGAAAAAAAATGTATTTAAGTCGGGAAGGGATAAAAGACGCTTTAAATAATACTAATTTTGACGTACTTACTCGCCGGGAACCAAGCGCAAACTGATTTCAAAGAGCGCCCTAAGAAAACGGTCATTTCTTTTCGCTATACCTAATATAAGGGATTCGTTAGTATCGAAAATTGTTCGGGATCAGCTTTCCATACTTAGGAGAATTGGTTTGGTTTGTGGCAAGTTAACTATGTGCTGATTTGTCAAATTATGTTACCAGAATGTTGTCATACGCCGAGGAGTTGCCGTGCAAGTTACGCACAAGACCTTAAACAGTTGATTAGTCCGTGAGTGTCCATCGTGACCCGCTTTGGGCGCTGCCCAAAACACTGGTAGACCACACGAGCGACCACTGGAATTGGGTCGAGCGGCCAATGGCAGTGCACGCTTCCTTTGTCCAGATACCGATCGGTTATTGTGATTGATTGCGATCCGTTTAATTGTAATTGGCCGCGTTAGAAACGCATTTTTCACGGCGGGCCAAACGACGCCGGTGCCGCAAAACCGGCCGTCGACGATGAGGTGGGTCATGGGTTTTCGAACGGGGTGTGACCTCACCCGAAGGTATCGCGAAATGGCAATTTGCCGGCAATTAAGAATTGCAACGGCAATTGCGAACGCTCGTTGCGGCCGTGCAAATTCAATTTAATTGTGATACAATTTAATTTTATTAATCAACTGTGAAACGGCGGCGTTTATTAATATTACATGCTCGGCCGACCGTTTACGAAAAAAAATTTTTTATTACTCTAATCGATCCGTTTAATAAAAATGCCATTTCTGTGAAATATCGATCGTCCGAATCGAGCAACTTAATTATATGTCTGGAGGATTTATATATCGATCCAATTAGGTGCTATCTAATAATGTCCGGAATTATACCTAATTGATGTTTATATAAAAATTATCAGAATGTACGAGGCCAATTTAATTTTTGACATCTAGAGCAATCAATTATGTTCTGTATTAGAACAATATGGCAATGAATATAATAAATTGCTTAAAGGGAGGTCAGAAAATTATCAATGTCAAATATCATTATGATCATAAATAAAATATTTCTAAAACAATAGAAACATGGCATTTTTCTTCATTAATCTTGGCAAAATATGTTTTAAATTATTTTTTGGAATGGGAAGATGCCACATATAAAGCCAAATAAACAAGGTTTATTATTGAAATTGGTCGGAAAAACAAGAAAAACTTCTCATGGTAACGTAGATTGACATCTCTCCTCTGCTACTGTATTTCTTACTTAAAATATTATTCGCGGTGATTATTATTACAAAACTGACCCAAAGTAGATGTAATTAATTCTGAACCTGACAAGAGACGTATTTTCTTACATAATTGAAAATAAGTGCTCAAACAATTACAATATGCAAATTTTCGCGTATTTTAAAGCCTGGTAGGTAAATATTTTTTAAAATCAGGTACGCTAACTTCATCGGAATTTTAAATCTAAAAATCTTGTTTCATATTCATTACCAAGCCTAAAATAATTTTTGTGTATTCTTTATGCAATGCAGTATCGTCTAAATTTAATTTTGCACTTCGGAAAGCGTGTTAAATCCTAATTTTCTTCAACTGATTTTTGTATAGGAAGATCCGATCCTTTTCTTGTGTTAGCTGCTTTGTTATATAAAGCATGAAGGATAATTTTTGTAACCAAATTTTGTTAAAACCGGATTGTATCAAGATTTTTACTTATTAAGAACTGCCATATTTCTTCTTTTGAGTCCCAGAATTGGTTAAAAACATTTTATATCCAGCAAATACGGAAGCTGAGGCATCACAACGGTTTTATTTTTGACCCGAAAAATCGACACTAATATGGAGATTGAAAATCTGTGGATAAATTTCTCAATCCCCTTAACACATTGCCTACGGGAGACGTGGATTCCACGTCAAAGGCGTTTTCGTGTATGTCCGGGGCGCGCATATCACATGCTAGCCGACACTACACGTTTGATCAGCTGTAACTTATACAAAATTTTGTTTTTTATAAATATTTGTTTTTGGTTGTGTGATGTCTTGATTAATAAAAGAGTTATGATTTTTTTGTAAAAGACGACGTTTCACCAAATTTTGGCGAATGCGCCCCGCCCCAGCGCAAGTTTGACCGCGATTCGTCCCGTAGGCAATGTGTTAATATATATTATTAATATAAAATTTATCTCATCTGATCTCAGAACTCGTGATTTTCGTAAATATATATTTTTTTAAATTTTTATTCTAATATTTTTATTTTGTTTTGACTTTTCTCATTATTTGTTAAATCCTTATAATTTATTTCATCATAGCCAATATTTTATTTTAATTATATATTTTTTTTAATATTATAAATCTTTATATTATCAAATTTTAATACTATTTTGATAAAATTGTTTTAATTAACAGTTTAGAATATCCTAACTCTTTTAATATAAATCCTACGTGTCACAAACTTTTTGTATTAGTACGTAAGTACGTAGTATTAAACGTACGTAGTATTAAAAGTACGTAGTATTAAACGTAAAGAACGGGTTCCACTGTTTTTAGTATCGCGAATCCAACCCCGACTTTACGTTTTCCCACTAATTACGTTTTTCTAACAGTATCGAAAAACGTAAATTCAGGGTACTCCATAAATACGGTGGAACGTGTTTTTTACATTTTTGAAGGACCTGAAAAAAACGTAATTAGTAAGAAAACGTATTTAATTTTTAAAAATGTGCATTTGATTTGTAAAAAGGTGCATTTGATTTGTAAAAAGTTGTATTTGATTTGGAAAAGGGTACATTTGATTTGTAAATGATTTGTAAAAGGATGCATTTGATTTGAAAAAGGATGCATTTAATTTGAAAAAACTGTATAAAAAAGTCTAAAGAATAAATATAAAAAAATCATAGTCCAATATTTTCAACAACAATATTCGCTGTGGTTGCCACGCACGATGTTTTTTCTCGCTTGCATCTGGTACGATGTGACTAGTAAGAGTGACACCTCACACCTGACAACTGACATGTTATTTCCACGTCATATTGATTAGACAAATATCTAAAATATCGTCCAAAAAATAATCTCAATAGACTATACGACAAGTTTTTATTAAATCGAATAAATATTACTATTTTATTTTCATATCAATATTTTTACTATTATTAATAAATGCAAAATACTTTCACATTAAAATAAATATATTTTGCGATAGACTCGTAATCTAAATATACGTGGGTCTTGTCATATGCATTTTAATACTTAAATAGTACGAAAAATCAGATTAATAATCAAGAAACGTCTAAAAGGAATATTCATAAAATACATTTTTTCTTGATTATTATTCTGACGAGGTATTTTCAATGATGGAATTATCTTTGATGGAGAACACTTTAGAGGTAAAACCCAAATATATTTTCATAGATCATATATTTTTTATCAAAAATAAACAATACGTACTGATATTGGATAAAACAATAGACTTTTGTAGTATTTAATTATATTTAATGGATTATCTTGAATTGATCCAGATTGAAGTTCCCTGGTATAGAGATTGGATCGCCTGTCACCACCCAGAGTGTCGTAAGTCGTACGAGAAACCGTTGCACCGTTGATTTATTGGGTCTGGCGCTACTACTGATATACGGTATGTATACGGCCACATTTACCGCTTCGCCTCGTAGCATTATAGTATTTTAGCATTATAGGAACGAAAGTGAATTTCAATCATAGCCGCGTTGTTATCGATCGGCGATACAGCCTCGTATATGGGCGAAAGCAGCGGCTAGACCGTTCCGAAGACGCGGCACGCCTGAGAGTGTGTTATTGATCGATCGCCGATAAAATAAATAGAGAGTAGTTATTCTGCAATTTTGCATGTTGATCGGGGCCAGTGTCCATCCGCCGTCCATCCTTCCAACTCATCTTGTGCACGCGGATTGAATCTCTAATTGATCGCATTGGATCGAAACAAAAATATTGGCATTCGAAATGCGAACTCGTGATTCGATCTGTAAATGTAGATCCGTGTGGTTGTTTTGGAGGCAGTATAATAAATGGCCGATGCAATTGATGCATCGGTCCGGTGTTAAAAGGTTAAAGATGAACGTGTCCATGTATAACTAACCGTGAATGCTGCCACGAGGCTACATCCTGTCTCGGATTTTATCTGGACCAACTTCGGACACTGCATGCGGTTGAAGATTGTGATATTTCTATTGCGAACAATCTTTCTGTATTTATTTTGACTAGTTGTTCGTGATCGAACAATTCGCTGATATCATCTACCTATACTCTCCTTGTTATGTGCCTAAAGAACAAGATATATTTACTTATTGTTCATTGAAAAACTTTTCCGTGCGTTTTCACTTCTTCAACATTATTATTTTTACCTCTTAACGTATACTCTAACGAACTGAAAAGGTGGTAAAATGACGGCGCGAGATCCGGTGAACAGGGTGAATGAGTTTAAAGTTCCAATCCAAGCTCCCTTTTTTTTCTGTGTTATTTTTAGAGCGTGAGGCCTCGCGTTATTGGATTGAAGAGTTCTTTTTTGTTATTGACCCAAACATATCGTTTTTTATGAGCTCTTGTTTCATTGCAAAAGTTGTTTACAACACTGTCGCTGTAACGGTTTGGCTGGGTTCACGATTAATTAATTCTAGAAAAATCCCACACAAACAAGGATCTTCTTTATTGTAAGTGATGGTCGAGGGGTCGGAATAGTTACTTTTCCAAAAGAAAGCCAATGATTTTTCATACAGGATTACTGTATAGCACCCACTTCTCATCTCCAGTTATAATTCGCCGCAAAAACGGATCGGCTTCATACCGAGACGAAAGAGACGCGCGGATGGTACGCCGTTGATCAAGCGCCGTCTCCGTCATTTAATGAGGAACCCAAATTCCTTGCCTATGCAATTTTCCTATGCGACGAAGATTATTCTGAACTGTAAACCATGGTCAGGTAATCTTCAATAATAATTCCTCAATTGTTCGACGAGGATCTGAATCCATCATCATCTTCGGGATATCATAATTTTATTTATTTGTCTTATGAGTAGAGAATACATAATATATATAAACATAACAATGGTATACTTTTTAATAATAATAATAATAACAGTAATAGCGATAGTAATAATAATAATGATATTAATAAAAATAATCAGGTTGTTTACTCAAATACACTCCTTTGTACCTCAAACACAATCCCTGCATTAGTAGTGGTAGAAATAGTAATAATAATATTCATAATTATCCAATTTTTGAGGTGGTCCTTTTCGTGCGTCAATTTTTAGATTCCTATTTCCATTTTTAAACTTTCAACTACCGATGACACTTGTTTAGTTTCAGAATATCCTCGTAAGTATCGGTCATTTTTTTCACTGCTTCGTTTGCATTCATTCCTTAATCGAATAAAAATAGCATACAATACGTAACTGTGATTCTTAAACGGCTTCCATTTTGTGTCCATATCGGGAGGTTCCAAGCTGTCTTGTTATGCTGTTTTTTGTAAAGAGTTTCCCTCTCTTACAGAAGATACACTTCCATTGATATCGGAGTTTACCCTCCCGACTGTATCCAGGCAAGTAGAGTTTGCCTCAGTATTCGTTCTCATTTTCTCTAGGCGTTATCTGATTATCATAATAGTCATATAATAGTCACAAGTGATTATTATATTGTCATACATAATACATACATAAATAAATAAGTTTTTAACCCTGAGGCGGGTCTTTGCCACCTGGAAGACACTACGCGATCTCCAGTAGAGACACGTTCATCCTAACTCTGATGGTCGTTCACTAGGTTTTCTGGGCTCTTCAAATACGAGTCAAGTCGCCAACCATGAGCCCAGGAGCCAAGCTGCCAACGCACGGATTGTAACAATAATAATCAGACGTGGCTAGGGTCAGTTCGTATTTAATTCATGGTCTAATCGGGTGCTACCTTCTATACTTTGTACCCAGGATGAAGCTGTGTCAGACTGGTCCGACACAGTTCCATCCCTTGCTATCCACCCACACCGCATATACCGGATAAATAGGTCGTGATACGCAGCTTCTAGGTAAGGACTGGACCTTAGAACGTGACTGTAATCCTGACAGACGTGCCTACACCAGCAATTTGGAGATGCTACAAGGTTAAACTCTTTAAATTTAGCCTTGAAATTACCGTAGCCAGTCGGGAATTGACTGACCCAGAAGTCTGGGAAGAACCAGCTACAATTAATCCTGGCTCTGGTATCGCGAAAGAAGAGTCCGCCCTTTGGGGGAGGAATCCCACATCTCCTGCCACTGACCTCAGCTGGATTTCAAGGTTTAGCAGAAGTACGCCAGCAATAATTAATAGTGATGCCGTTGAAGAAGTGCAATAGCGCAAGTGAGATTAAGGAGGGAGTACTCCGGGTACCTCTTATAGTACACACGTCACCGAATTGGTCTGGATAGCGGCCTAGCTTCTCATAGCTCCGTATAATCTACGAAACCATGATGGTGCCAACCGCCATCACCGTTACGTCCAATACCGACACGCGACAACACTCGACCCATGCAACAGCAATCCTTTCATCGTGGAAAAGACCTACCCAAAGAGGAGTTCCCTAGAAATAAGAAAGAGAAGCGAAAGTATCGAGATTAGACTATGTATCAGTCAAGAGCTTAAGGTTTTCCTTCCCAGAGCGTACTGGTTCTGTGGTGAGAGATCCGCTAGAGATCAGATAATACTAATATAGACTTCTTAGTCAGATTGTGTTGTGTCTCAGAATACTAAAACAAATGTCGGAAATTCTTTGGCCTCTTTGAATTCCAACTGAAGATCCGAGAATTAAAGCATTAATTCATTTTTTTTTCAATATTAAGGATTATATTATATTATATCTAGGGTTCGGCTTCGCTGCACCGCATTGCAATGTCTGCAAATTTAAAGCACGCATATCAGACACGTAGACTACAACGGCGGACGGGCTTCCCCCTCCCATGGCCCAGCCGAGCCCTGCGGCCCCGAAACCGCAAGAAAAAGGAAAACGCTTCGAGACAAAACGACTTGTCGGAATCCACCCTGCACAGCAAATGGCGGTGGTATGCCCCAGATTCGGGTCGTATGATAATTTGCTCATACGCCGACGAAACAAAAGCGGCGGCTTAATTGGCCCAGCACTAAGTACCGGCGCCGGTTGCCCAAGAAACTCTGGGCGTGGCCCAGCGACACTTTACAACGGTTATTATTATCAAAACCAATCACTCACTTTCGGCACGTATGATTAATGCTCGGATGATTTATCTCTTATTGTGTGCATTGGCAAATCGACTGCGATTAGTCAGTACGGGAAGGTCGAGCGGATGATACAATTGTTACATGGGAGAGAGAGCGCTCTAATTGATATTGAGCCACGACGATAAAAAAAACTGAGCACTCAATACGACCATAAGTCACGAAGAAACAGAAAAAACATGCGACTCTTTGTCTCGACGCGGGACCTGACCTCCGCGAAGAACATATCAAATCGTTTCTCTCTAAATAGCAAATACCATCTAATGATATACGAACAGTGGCGTAGTCAGAAATTTTTGGGCCTCGATGCAACGGTGGCTTAAGGGCCTCCCATTTATTTATAATTTAATAACTTTGTTTTACAAATCTTAGTGTTTAAAGTACAATACATATAGAACTTAAGGATCCAATGATTAATTTGATTTTCTAATGCTGTGGTATTTATTGAAGGCTATCAAGTAGAATTAAAAAATCTATGGTTATTTATAGTCTCATGAAAAATTAATAGATTTAAAAAAAATAGGAGTTGAATTGTATTTTTAATAATTATTTACCATCATGTACACATTTATTCTTTATTTAAATTTTTGAAATAATTTAATATAAAATTATTAATTAAAAAGATTAGAAAGACATAAATTGTATGAATATATATATATATATTATTAGCTAAGCCTTTGAAAACATGTGATATCCTACATAATCTAATATTACTGATTAGTATTTATTTAAATTTATCCTATCATTGATATTCTTTAGTCATCAAAAGCCGAGGATGTCTTAAACCCCTATGACAGTTGATGATTTTTTTACAGTTTGTTGTAAATATTTCAGATAAAACGGATGTTTTTCCTATTAAAAATTAAAATAGTTTTTCTGTAAATCATTCTTCCTGTAAAATAATTGCTTCATATTTTTGATCTTCACAACGATTTGAAATATGCTATTGTAAAGAAATGTATCGTAGCTTTGCGGTTCCAAATTTAGGATCACAGGAAAAGGGTATGATTTATTTTATATAAAGTACTGCTTTAATTGTCTACTTTAACTAAAGTAGCTGTGTATAGTTAAAAATAATGTTGGATATAGTTAAAAATAAAACGGAACATTTTAAAATAAGGAAATTAACTCATTTAAAAAAAAACGAAAATTGCGACCTTATATGTACAATGAAAATTTCCCGCAAATTTTAGCTTTGATAGGGTTTAGTGAATCTGGAGTGACGAGATTTATAAATAAATTCCATAAAACTGGGTCTGTAGAGGGCAATAAAGGAACAGGACCAAAGCGGAAAACAGCCGCTCCAGAAGATCGTTTTTTAAAAAGATTCTGCTTGACCAACTGATTTAAAGCTGAAGTATATATAAGAACAGAGTTCACTGGAGGTGGAGGAACTAAAATTAAGTTTACCGGACGAGGACTAAAGAGGACTGGAGAAAACCTATCTTCTCGGATGAAAGCAAACTTGTTTGACTCGGATGGCATTCAGTATGTAAGGAGGAAAACAGTTAGATATTTTGATCATTTCGTCACTAAATAGCGAGGTGTCATAAACCTTTTTCCTACGGCGAGATTCCATACAAGAGTCTCAAATTAGCTGCCACTCTCTTGCTCACCCTCTATAACTATTCTACGAATAACGCAGAGATTCATTATGTGCATAAATAAATCTGGTCTCAGCACGGATTTCTCACCACAGAGACAGTATATCCTGGGAAGAAAAACCCTAATCTGTTAATTGCAATAAAATAAAACCAATAATTGATCTAGTCTCGATACTTTCGCTCCTCTTCCTTTTTTCTAGGGAACCCCCTTCTGAGGAGGTCTTTCCCATGATGAATGGATTGTTATTGCGCCACAGGGCTAATAATCACTTGCAACCGGGTACTTAAGACACGTTTTGGGTAGATGTGCATATGTTATGCCTGTGTATATCTATATAGGTGTGTGTGTATGATCGCTCGCTACTTGTCACTCGCTATAAGTAGATAACGCCCCAGAGAAGAGTATAAACGATTACCGAGATAAACCCCCCTCCTACTTTACTTTTTATTTACTTGCCTGGATACAGTCGATAGGGTAAAATTCGATACCAACGAGGTAGAAGATGTACGTCCAATGCCAGCAATGGCCAAGAGAAGGAGAAACTCTTTACAAAAACCGCATACCAAGACGGCTTGGGTCCTCGCGATATGAACACGAAAGGGGAGCCCTCATGTCACCTGTGAGACTCAGGTTCCTTTGGCCTCGACTGTTTGAGAGCTTGCTAAGGCCCATGCCCTCAGCGAGTAAGAGCCTTGTGGATGGCAAATGATGATGATGATGATATCTACATAGTCGGTCAAGTGGTTGACCCCATAAGGACAACTCGCACAGTACAAGGGGGCTATGTACTGCGCTAACCAACAGCCTGAAGAAGTGATTTTCCAAGTAGATCGACCTTATTTCTCGAGGGTAACATACCCCAGGCAGCCTTGTACTCATGCGCTAGGGGTAGAATCCAAACTCCCTCATTAGAAATTTCTTCAGGATTTTCTCTAATCTGAGGGAATTCGAGGCGTCATAAGGCATATAATAAAACCTGATTCGAGCAAGCTCCGAATCGACGTATCGTATAGCACTCGTATAACTAAGGTGCTATGTATGTGATGAGATTTTCTCAAGACAAAGCCCAACATTCTTGATGATTTCATACACAGGTCCGATACATGTAAACTAAATTTGAATCTGGAATCAAACAAAATACTCAGATCTTTAAAAGACGATTGCTTAGGAAGAGTTACGTTCCCAAGTCTGTAATTAGAAATGGCATCTTCCACTGAAGTAATAGATCGAATATTTACATTGAAGGATCCGATGAATATCATTATTAATAAAGGTCGTGAATTTGACCCCTGCGGAATACCGGAAGCTGTATTGTAAGCATACGACGTTTCGGAGTCGTATGTCACATATTGTTTCCTCTCTGTAAGGTAACTCGAGAAGAAACGTACGAGATTATCCGAGAACGCAAAACTATCTAGTTTTAAAAGTTAGCATGATCAAACGCTTTTTCAAAGTCGTTTTAGATAACGTCGACTTAGACCCCTTTATCCAGTGATTTAGACACAACATTTGAAAAATTGTTAACCCATCTTGTCATGCTTTAAGAACGAAAAAAGGTAGAGGATCGGGTCCAGCCGATCGCTATTATTATTATTTTTAAAGCATCATTACATAATTCAAACAGGTGTTGTCTGTAAAATTCATTTAACGTTGAATAATTGAGAAACGCCGATGTAAACCGAGATAATAAAATCGTTCGATCCAAAAACGCTACATTAACAAGCGTTTCTCTAAAACTTAATATCCAACAGTTGTACGTACACGTTAGAAAATGTTAGCAACACAAGAATACACGTTCTAATTTGCATATTCCAATATCCTAACGCATATAGGATAACGTGAGGCAATTGGAAAACAATAAAATGGCCATTGCGCAAACCGTCTGATCGGATTGACCCAGTTTTTCGTCGGTTTTTTTTTTACCGTCTGCGACGTCCACCGCGTCCGAATTCGATTTTTATTCCCTGTTCTGCAGAATCGTACGTCATAAATTCTTGTACAAATATTACAGTACATGAATCACACGGTGTGGTAACGGCCGTGTCCTTGTTTAACGTCATTAAATTATTCCTAAAAATCTAAACGCAGAGTCATATTTATCAGCCGGAGGCACTTCTTCGGCAACATTTTGCCGTACATGGAAATCGTGTTCGCGCCAAATCGATCGCGGTGCAAATATTAAAAATGCGAAAATTTTAAATGGACTGAAAAATTATCTCGAACGGGGCGTCGATGCTGGTTGCTCAATCTGCAATCGATCGATGTATCCCATCTCATAATTAAATAGGCAATGGCTGATGGAATATTATTCGCATCGTCCAGATTCGCAGACTATTGATTCATCTGCGCGTTGAATCTCGTACAGGGTCTCGAGAGTCGTGGATTCTACGCCACATTCTTCAGACGGCCACGAATTTTAAATATTTCTGCACGTTTTTTTATTATTCATATTTAATTATGCGACCATTATTCATTCACCTGTCCGATCCCATCGCACGGCGTAATCTTCTAGAGAATATTTTGATTTTAATATATCGCAAATTATTATATTGGACTTTCACCGTACGTAATTTAAATAATCATCTTGCGAACGTATACGACTGAAGATTACACTCGTATTGTTTTTTTTTATGGGCGTAGTACCACCAATCACAGGCAATAATAATATTGTAAATTATTCACAAATATACTGTAAATATGCCGGATAGATTGTGTTAGAAATTTATAATGTAAAATATATTTTTACTACACGGACAAGGTTTAATAAAAAAAATTATCGAATATTTTATTCTATATTTTAGTCTATGATTACAAAAAATAATCATTATTATTATATTCTTGCTTGATTTTTATTTATTTTATAACTCGTTCTGGGCGTAAATACTTTTTACAATCTCAACAATATATTATTACTATGCATAGAATATTTAGATCAATAATATTATTAATATTTAATTGTTTTTAGGGTTTTTAATTGAAAAACTCTTATAAGTGAATTCTTTTCATTATTTTTTTGCACCTTAATGTTAGCTCGACTCATCTGAAGAGGTGGTAATCGGTTGTTGCGAGATCTGGTGAAGAGTTTTGCAGCATGATACGTCGTATTTTTGTACTGGAAAATTCTTTTCTTGTTATTGAGCAAAACAGATAATCTATTGTGTCTCTTATTTTTATTTTTTCTATAGAGTTAAGATAATCATTGGCTATGGATCATTGACAGACAACCTGGACGACAATTCTTCTGCCAAGGATCTGATTTCATCTTTAACTTCAAGATATCGTTGTTTAATTCTAGCGAAATCCTTGAAGTCCATATTTTCATTTTTTTTTTATCGAACATCCAATATATATATAAAGATAAATTCTTTTAGTATTTACTGGATTCTGTATTGAAATAGATTGACGAGATATAATTGATCTGTAGATTTCAGAAGAACTGAAAGTTCTTAGAATGATTAGATATATTTTAATCTTCTTTCAGAAAATAAAGTAAAAGTACTCGATCTTGCTTTGGAATGTACAGAAAATAAAATATTTTTTATATATATTCGACGTTAAAAAGATTACAAATTCTTGCGTTATATATTGCAGAAGATATTTAGACACAATAGCTTGAAATGCAAATAAAATCTACAAAAAAATCTTAAGACAGGAAAAACAATTCAACTAAAATAGTAAACCTGTTCTAAAAAAAATACTTTCTTTACCACTGCAAATAAATCAATGGATTCTGCGTATGTAATTAGCAGGGGCTCATCCATATACACTACGGAGCTGCAGCACCCCCAAGCAAATTGAGGAAAAATATATTTTATATACAGTCAGTCCTCTTATAACGTTTCCTCTCAATCACTATTTTCTACAAAATGCCTTGTCAACCAAAGAGCATTGACCTTTATTTCGCTGGGCAATTTTTTATATATTTACAAAATTTGTAATTTGACCTCGAAAATATTAGCATTTTGTAGAAAGAAGCAATTTAGAGGAAACGTTATATGAGGGCTGATTGTATTAATATTTTTGTTGTTCTGATTATGTATTATATTTATGAAAATATGAATTAAATTTATATTTAGTGTTATGCCGGGTGGTGTAGAGCAAGAGCGCTGCCTGCTCTTTAGCGCTACCAGCGTCGTGTATTGGATGGATGCGGGGTGGTAGCGGGGTGGGGAGTATCTCGTCGCTAAGCGCTGTATTGCGCTACAACTCGGAGCAGTTCCGCGCCCTCCATACAGAGTCACTTTTGATATATACTTTTTTTTATTTTTAAACTTCCGCAGCACCCCCGATAATTTTATCCACGAGCCGACATAAGATAATAATAAGTAATAATGTATTTTTATTATAAAACTTTACTATCTCTATTTTCATTGTTATTAAACAATTGTGATTACAACAGTTTATTTTTTTCAATATTTAAATCTTTCCTGTTTAGTCAAACATAAGGTTCTTTTTTTATTATTTTGGATTCTTTTGTTATTAAATTTGTACTTATTCTTTAAGTTATTCTTACTTGAATGACACCATTTCCTAAAAAGTTCAAAATCTGTAATATTAATTAGATTTAATAAACGATGACTATCATCATCATCATTTGCCAGCCACAAGGCTCTCACTCGCTGAGGACTTGGGCCTTACCAAACTCTCTAATGGCAGTCGAGGCCAAAGGAACCTGAGTCTCACACGTGGCGCGGGGACCCAAGCCGTCTTGGTATACGGTTTTTTGTAAAGAGTTTCCCTCTCTTGGCCATTGCTGGCATTGGACGTACATCTTCTACCATGTTGGTATTGGATTTTACCCTCTCGACTGTGTTCAGGCAAGTAGGAGGGGGTTAGACCCGGTATTCGTTTATTCACTTCTCTAAGGCGTTATCTACTTATAACGAGTCACACGTGACAAGTAGCGAGTGACCACATACACACACCTATATAGATATACACAGGCATACATATGCACATCTACCCAAAACGTGTCTTAAGTAGCCGGTTGCAAGTGATTATTAGCCCTGTCGCGCAATAACAATCCATTCATCATGGGAAAGACCTCCTCAGAGGGGGGTTCCCTAGAAAAAAGGAAGCGCTGAAAAATACTACTTTGAAAGGGTGAAAATTAATATTGATGAGGAAATATATAATATTAAAAATATTTATGTAATAAATAGCACACATAACAGGTAATTAATTTATTTTAACTTTCATATGCATTTCGAGCTAAGATCTCTTATCTTGTCTAGCTTTAATTAAATTAGAATTATTGCAAAAAAAAATACTATTCAAAAACGTGATCAAATCATTGTTTCTCAATCGATTGTGATCTCATATCTGATATCAATATTTCAATACGAATTTATGTTCATACGAATATCCTGTACCGCTACAGAATCATAAATTTTAATATTATATCCATATAAATTGTATAATGCCACTCAATCAATTAGGTCCAATTTCAGCTCCGGTTTTAGCGGCGTGATGAATGGCGTATCGAGTTTCGCAACAAGACATTAATTACGTCCGAATTCGGCAAAAATCAATACCGATACCGGAGGAATCGCTCGATACGCCGACCGATACCGGCGCTCGCGATACCTTTCGACTATGAGAAATGGCCTAAAATTAAAAAGTGGCAATTTTGCAACACCGTACACCTGTATCTATATTTTTTTTTCATTAAATTTTTAACAATATCGAAATTTACGACGTATCGGTACTGTATCCTTGGCCAAATACATCGATTAATCAACACAAAGCCGCGGTAAAATTATATACGTATGAATCACAAAAAAACTATGGTGTAACGATATTTTTTTGGATACATTTTCTTTGCAGAAAAACTGTGCAATTTGCCGGACAATATAAATAATTTATTGGCGTTTGATGGCAATAATGTGCGCCGTAAAAAATAAACTAGTTTTTTTTTTGAATCGTCTGACTTATATGGAGCAGTGTTTGAATAACATTACCGTACGATGATTGCTGAATTAAGACGTTTCTTGCATAGGAGATAATTAAGGCAGATGGCTGTTATGTAAATACACTGCGATGCCATAAATTATTACTAATAACAGAGAGTTCCCAGTGCATTGTTGTGTCATTATTTAAATAGCTTTTCGCATGAAAAGTATCGAAATCTGATGTAATATTCAATTTTTTAATTAAATAATTTTGTGAAATGAAACAGGCATTTTTCTGTTAAATATTTTACCTCAAAAACGTGTGTGATGTTCTGGGGCGTGTTTGACAAGTCATTTATTACTACAGAAAAGACAAGGACGCAAAACAATCACTGAAAAGATTTCCAAATTATACGGAAATGATGCTGCACATGTTTTCGTGTATAAAAAAATATCAAGATTTGGACTTAAAAGACAAAATTATGGCCATATCGCTTAAAAATGAAAGGTACACTGAATATGAATTATTCAAAAAATTTAATTGACGCATGAGGAAAGTGAACTGCGTTCTTTGAAGGATCTCCAACTACAGAAACCGTTTTTTACAATTTGATAACTGTAGATTAAAAGTATAATATATACTCTATAATTTTAAGCGACAAAGGTTTTGGGTTGATCTTGGAGAGAAGTTCTCAAACCATTGCCTAGCTAAGTCCAATGGCGGATGGTTACTTTTTGGGGCCTCTAATAGAATGTAATTGGAGGGAGGGGGGAGGGGTTGTCAGTTGTCTAAGTATGAGGACGATTTATAAAAAAATAATATTAATAAAATGTATTAGTTGAGAATAAAAATTATTTTTAGTAAAAAAACAATTATTTGAAGAATAAAATATTTATTTTTTAAGTTAATTGATATGCCTATGTCATTTTCTATAGAAAGAATGGACAAATAATTTCTCTCAACTCTCGTAGTCGATCTGTATTTAGACATATAGTTAATAATTAATATAGTTAATAGTTAATAATTAAATTATATATAATATAGAAACGTCGTCTTTTACAAAAAAAATCATAACTCTTTTATTAATCAAGACATTTCTGCACAAGGTCTGAAGTATCTAACCAAAAACTAATATTTATAAAAAACAAAACGTTGTATAAGTTACAGCTGATCAAACGTGTAGTGTCGGCTAGCATGTGATATGTGCGCCCCGGACATACACGAAAACGCCTTTGACGTGGAATCCACGTCTCCCGTAAGCAATGTGTCAATAATAAATGAATTTCTTAACCGATGCTCAGCAAAATTGATACTCAATTGTTGACAATTGATACTCTGTTAACTCAGAGAACACGCGAAAGTAATAATTGTAATCCCTAAAGACACGTTTATTTAAAAATGTTTTTTTACATAAACTGTCAACAGCTTTATATAACTTCTTTTTAATGGTATTTGGTGTTTTTTAAATAAAATATTTAGCATATATCTCACCTTTTTCCAAAACAAACGTAAAATCCTTTCAAGTAAAATTATGTTTGGATTCCAAATCCATGTTCAGCAGTCAACACATCAAGAAATTAGTTTCCGTTACAAGAAGAGACAATCGAAATCATAATCACGAAATAAAATTTTCTTGAATTAAGAGTTGAAGAATTTTGGATTCTCTCCAAATCGAGTTTAAAACTATTTCTGAAAAAATGATTAATATTTTATTACAATTTTCAACATAATACTTATGCCATCTTGATTTTTTTAACATTAATGAATATTAAAACAGGTAAAAACCAAGATAAAAAATACATTCCGGTTTATTTTAAGGCTGTATTCCGTAATAATCGTAAAAAAATGGTTCGGTGATTTTGAAGAGGGTAACAACTACTGATGATGACTTATTTTTTTTTTCTATTTTCACTCTGTATTCTATAATATTATATAAATTGAATAATATGTCCCGATAAAAATAACTAATAGATAAATAGCCCCTTTATTTATTCAAAGCTAAGTAGATTTTTTGTATTAAACAAAATAACAATATTAAAATCAATGAAAAAAGTTCCTCTTTCAAGGCAGTCAAGTTCATGGTCAATTTAATAATTCATACTATTAATAACAATTTATTATCGTATCACTGTTAAATATCATTTTATTAACTTTTTGCTGACAAACTCGTTTCTCTTCATAGTTTTTTCATACTATTTCTACGAAATTACATATTTATTTTTCTAAATACGTATTTAGGCTTACTACTGCATAATTCAATGAAAAAATTATGAATATATTCATAGAAAAATAAATAATTCATAAACATACAAAAGATTTGACACCAGATTTATGTGCTATGGAAATTGGTTATTAACATATTACGTTTTTTCAAATTGAAAGCTGTTTTAATATAAAAAATATGAATAGTTATTTTTTAATGTTTAAGAGAACTTACAATTACACGGTTTTGAATAATATAGTTTGAGATAAAATCATTTAAAAACAATATTAGGAGACAAACTTTATAATTATTTTCTCATTCAACATATAAATATATTTTTGAAAAATTTTCAGCAATATCTTCTACTAATCAACTTTTTTAATATCCCTGAATAGTAATGTTAACTATTTTCTTTCTTAGATCCATGGCTCATAACAGAAAATAAAATATAACGATTTATTTATAATTCATTGGCTATCTTGATATTGTGCATAAAAATGGTCTTTTTTAATTAAAGCATTAATAAAAAATGAATACATAATTTAATTATATTTATATATCTACGTAGAGTCGATACAAAGTTTTTTTCTATCCTTAAAACTCGTATCAATGCTTTAAATATTTTTCTGTATACTTTTTTTAAACCAGATGAATAGTGGAACTATTAAAACCGATGATACCTTTATTTAACTAATCTATATTAAATTAAGCTTTTTAGCAATTTTAGCTTTTTTAACAATTTTTAGAATACATACACCGAAAACTCTTAAACTGTTATTTTACTAAAATTATTAGTAGTAATTCTTGATCATTTTTCAAGTCAAAGTATTATTGTTGTGATGTACTCTGAAACTTTATTAAAAATGTAGAATATTCTTCGCTTTAATGCTAAATTATACCAAAAAGTAAGAATCTTGTCTGTATATCCTAATGTATATCATCATCAGATTACATAAGTATTGAATCAGCCAATTACATTGCATATGAATTGCATTATATCAGTGATGACGAACCTTTTTGAGAAGTGGGTCAAATTTTTGTTTATTATTTTTTTTAAAAATACTAGTCAAGATAATGGCGTTACTTGAGAAGGGGAAGAGGTTTATGGAATTTTTAGTGAAGATGTCAAGATTCGTCATAAATATTTTAATACATTCAACACCATGGATACAATTGATACTTTTTCCCGGAGGTATTCTCTTCAGTTGATTGAAATGCTGAGTAATGTCACATAAGAAGGATTAATCATTTAACCAATTTATATTAATTTTAGAAAATTCGTACTATTTTTTATTAAAAAAAGGCTATATTTCTTCTAATATCCGATTAAAAACATAATTAAGAAAAAATAAATTTATAAAAATAGGCAATAAAAGGATTTGTTCCATTACTGCACTATACATTCATTACATTCGTTAATTACTGTCCTTACTTAACCGATCCGTCACGGCGGTTCGAAACTAATGGCGTCGGCCGACGGAGTCTCTTTAGTACAGGGGTGAGCAACCTTTTTTTACAACGGTCCAGCTACAAATTTAAAAATGTTGTATGCAAAAAACTTATGCTAATACAAACACTGAATGATGAACTCAATTATCTTTTATTAACAAAATTAGCCAAGTATAAAAAAACACACATTAATATAAATACTATTAACCTAGCCGTGCCCATTTAAAGAATTAAATGATTTAATGTCAGTTGTAAAAAAAATAGGGAATTAAACAAGACTGATCAAGAAAATGGAAAGCAGCGCCAATAGTACTAATAGGAAATTTGGAGTAATTTTAACTTTCTGAAATCCAACGATGGTATTATTCATAATTTCAGACTCTGCGTATTTTAGATATACCGTATTCTTGACTTTAAATAATACTTTAACTAGCTTAAAGCGCTTTTACGGACGGAAAGGGCACGAAACCTTCAATTGAATATTGATCAAAATTGAATTCGGCAATAAAAATATACTAATGGTTTTATTTTTGGTTATATAATAAGTAGATAAAACAAAACTATTCCTTTTTATTAGTATGATATAATCCAAAATATCGACCAAATTATGAAGCACGTCATGAATAACTATTTTTATTTTTAGAATTATCCATATTTACAACAAATGTCAAGGTATTGTCCAAGAATTCATCAATATCTTGACTCGAATTGCTTGGGGTCTATTTTCATACATTCATTTCATACTAAATAGGCCGACATTGGCCGACACCATTGGTTTAGAGCCGCTGTGACCAATATATGGTTCCGATTTATCTGGAAAAAAGCTTTGAATTTTTAAAAGGCAAAATATAAAATCTTTGAAGGACCACACAAGGAAGTGTGGCGGGTTACATGCGGGTTGAAATTAATATATGAAAATAGACCCCAAGTATTTCAAGTCGAAATATTGATGAAATCTGCATCAATATACTGATTTTTTAAAAAAAAAAGTATTATTCTAAGAATAAAAATAGTTATTCATGATATATATTAGTAGAAAAATCCAGAATTGATCAAATTTTGAATTTTTCTACTACGTTCCGCCGCAGACTGACCAAGCCGTTTTTTATCGCTCGCATCCGGTACGGAACGAAATAAACCATCGCTCGCGTGGCAACTACAGCGAATATTGTTGTTTTTATTATTTTTTTCGCAATCGCGGACAATAAAGGTCAATGATTATTCATTATATTCATTCTTTAGACATTTTTAGACGAATACAAAAATTTTGGGAAAGGTTTGACTGTTTATATTTATTAATTCCAACCTCATTTATTATTCTATAAATCTTAGAAGAATAAAAATAGTTATTCATGATATATATTAGTAGAAAAATCCAAAATTAATCAAATTTTGAATTTTTCTACTACGTTCCGCCGCAGACTGACTAAGCCGTATCAGAGTAGTATCCCTACATGTTTTTTCTCGCTCGCATCAGGTACAGAACGAAATAAACCATCGCTCGCGTGGCAACTGCAGCGAATATTGTTGTTTTTATTATTTTTTTCGCAATCGCGGACAATAAAGGTCAATGATTATTCATTATATTCATTCTTTAGACATTTTTAGACGAATACAAAAATTTTGGGAAAGGTTTGACTGTTTATATTTATTAATTCCAACCTCATTTATTATTCTATAAATCTTAGAAGAATAAAAATAGTTATTCATGATATATATTAGTAGAAAAATCCAAAATTAATCAAATTTTGAATTTTTCTACTACGTTCCGCCGCAGACTGACTAAGCCGTATCAGAGTAGTATCCCTACATGTTTTTTCTCGCTCGCATCAGGTACAGAACGAAATAAACCATCGCTCGCGTGGCAACTGCAGCGAATATTGTTGTTTTTATTATTTTTTTCGCAATCGCGGACAATAAAGGTCAATGATTATTCATTATATTCATTCTTTAGACATTTTTAGACGAATACAAAAATTTTGGGAAAGGTTTGACTGTTTATATTTATTAATTCCAACCTCATTTATTATTCTATAAATCTTAGAAGAATAAAAATGGTTATTCATGATATATATTAGTAGAAAAATCCAATATCGATCAAATTTTGAATTTTTCTACTACGTTTCAGCTCAGTAAAGGTCAATGATTATTCATTATATTCATTCTTTAGACTCTTTTTAGACGAATACAAAAATGTTGTGACAGGTTTGACTCATTTATTTGATGGTTATTTAGATATAAATATTTTTAATAACTGCATGATTGCAATGTCCATCGATTTATTGCGTTGATGTAAATCTTATCTATTTTTTTTGAACAAGATAAAAATGTATTACGTAAAACCGCATAAATCGCGAACGTATCATAAAATGATTTTACGCAAGATGCATTTTTGTACACTCCCAAGGTCTCAATGCTTCCATCTGGTATATTTTTTTACCATCAATAGAATTAGGAATCCATTCTTTTTCACAACACTTGTTTGTATTCACGACCAGTCTTTTAATAATAAGTAAAAAAAATGTAATTGATAGATATCGCGTTCGAAATTTCATCGTGTGTTTAGAAATATTTTCTAAACATTTTTTCTGCAATCTAGATTTCAAATATTATTTTTCATCTATTGACACGTCCATCAAACACCGACTATCTCCATCCCAAGAGTCCTTGCCCGAGGCAACTCCTGCACACACACACACACACACACACTCGATAATGATACTATTTGCTCTCGTTCTTACTATTCGACCAGCAAATCAATCTGGACTAGAAAATGTAACATAAGTATATATAATCATAAATTATAACCCAATTATCAATGCCAGTCACGTTCTTTGTATACATAACGAGAGCGATGAAATTTTAATTGGGCAACGTTGCAGTGCGTAGTGTTAAATGGCCAAAACGCTAATTCGGCTCTCATCTAAATTATCCACTTTTTTAGGTACTTGTAATTGTTACGTGGCTGCTATTAAGAGTCAACACCATTGACACCTTCACACCGTCGCTGATTACAAATTGGCAAATGCAGAGAGGGCCGCGAGCCATTTTTTTTCCGGATCGTTAGAATTAGATCTGATAACTGAATGTTAATTGTAAACCTTCGGGCATTGTGATTTTTTTTAATTAGAAGATTGGAACCGTATGAATCATATGTGGCATTTAAAAATAAATAACACGGTCGATTTTCTTTGAAGAATTTTATAAAAATCAATTTCGATCGAAAGCAATTAATTTTTCGTGTCGTTATCCTTGAAATTATATATTTTTTTTTCAATTTATAGATCGTAAAATACCACATAATAACGTAAAAATAGAGTAATTTAGATTATATCTAACGTAATATTATTTTTTATTTTTTATAATATGAACATTATTATTATAAAAATAAAAAACGAGAGATTTGACGAAATAGACTCGTCGTTAGTCGATAAAAAAATTCATCCAAAATTAAATATTATTATTTCACAGATTATTCAACATATTTCTCTATTGATTAAATATTCAATGAATAAAACAAACATGGAGTCAAACTCCTCTTTGAAGGCAGTCAATGTCAATAACAAGGATTTATCATGAGATTCGTGTACATAATTATTTTGCGTAATATTATTTTTATCATATTTAATTATTAATAATAAATAATCGGCGTTAATAAATTTCGTGAATTTTTGTATTTATTATATTGTGAAATTTATTATTAAAATATTCCATTTTTCAAATTTACAGCTGATTTAATCTAAAAAACATGAATAGTTATTTTTTAATGCTAGTTTTCAGAGTTTAAGCTTTCATTTGCTCAGTTTTGAATAATATAGTTTGGAAATCAGCACTATAATTATTAGGGATTAATACCAAAATATTTTTGATTTAAAACTCAATTTTATTAATTTAATTAGTATCAAATCAATATTTTTATTACAATATTTTATAAATGGCAAAAAATTTGACCTATAAATAAAGAGTATATGAATACTATTAATATGAGAATTTTTATTAAAATCTTGTGTTAAAAAATATTTATTAATCATTATTATTTTAATTTCATATTAAACTTTTACACTATATTTTTTTAAATAATTCTAAGAAAATGTTGCAATTACATTTTATTACTACTTTTTAATCAAGTAGTAAATTAATATCTATTTTTTTAATAAATGTAACAATTAATAATCGGCGTCATTAAATTTCGCGAGTTTTCTTAATAAGTATTTACGTATTCCTATTATTTATTTATTATATATTTTAATAATAATTTGCACAATAAAATCATTTATATTAAGCCGTGCCGATGGGGTCTATTTGGGACCCCAAGTTTTTGATTTTTCTTGAATAACTATTTTATTATAAATCCCACATGTTACAAACTTTTTGTATTTCATTAAAGAATAAATAATCATAGTCCTTTATTGCAAAAAAAAACAACAATATTCGCTTTTGTTGCTACGCGCGCGATGTTTTTTCTCGCTCGCATCGATTGATTAATAGAAAAATATAAAATATCGAGCAAATTATGAAGCATATTATGATTAACTATTTTTATTCTTATCCATTATAAAAAAAACGTTAAGATTTTCTTGATTAATTCATCGATATCTTGATTTAAAATGCTTGGGGTATCTCAGATACCCCCTTCGGACGACGCGGTTGTTTTTGGGCCGCCATGACGGATGGGTTTAAATTTATATGAAATCAATATTTTTATATATTATAAATAAAGATAACATTAATATGTAGTATATTATAAGAAAAATTATCGAGAATAATATTAATATAAACAAGTAATAAATAATTAATTTGAATATTTATTAAATTGCATTGATGTTAAATAAAACTTTCGCTTTATTTTTGGATAATTTTAAGTTTTATTCATTATATATTTTTGTAATAATTTGCACAGCAATAACATGTATATTTAATTCATACCCAATATTCATAAAAAATATTGTATGTATAAAGTAATTTAATATTTAACGAATTAAGTATCGGCGTCATTAAATTTCGCGAGTTTTCTTAACCGGTATTTTCATATTCCTGTTATTAATTAATTATATATTTTTATAATAATTTATACAGCAAACCATTTATATTTAATTCATACCCAATATCATTAATTGACACTAAAATCTTGGGATAAAGAATATTTTCGATTTAAAACTCAATATTTAAATATTATAATGTGAAATCAATATTTTTTATATTATCAAAGTTTCAAGTAATTCATTTTAAAAGTCGTTTAGATCAACTCGTGAAATTTATTATTAATCCTTGTATTTTATTTAATTATTTTCTCATAAATTTATATCAAAATAATTTTATTGAGAGAGAGAAGAGTTTCCAATTATTATTTAGTAAATTATTTGACAATGAAATAAAAAAAATGTATCAAATTGTATTCATATGTTTTGTAATAACGCATTTAAAAAAAACATGAACATGATTATATTTGAACGGGATTTAATTATAAAAAAAATTGTTTAGATTTTTTTTCTTAATAAAGAAATCTGTTGTGATTTACATTAAAAAATAGGCTTAAGTGATATACGAACGAATAATTGCAATGATTATAAAAACGCGCAAAAATCGTTCTCGTTTAACATTGACCCTAAAATTCGGGACCAGAATTCAAATCTCATTCGGGGTCAATCGTCAAATAAAAATCCTACAATTTGCATTAAATTACATAGCCAATCATCCACATATAGCAATTATTCGGCGATAACAGCTCGTCGATATTACGAACGGATTGCTTAGTAATTGACCGGCGTTTATGCATTAATATACATAAAAAAAAACTAAAGAAAATAATCCTTGATTATATTTTCATGCAAAAAAAAAATATTAGAAAGTTATACCATTGAATTCTTGTCCTATAAATGGGTCACATTCACTGCAACATTGCAGAAATGTATTAATGCAACCGGAACAATAAATTATGCAGCCAACGACACAGTTTATGATATTAGAAAATTATTACTATCGACGATAATTATTGACCTTGAATATTAACATGTTATCGCATAATAAAAAAAAAATGTTATTTAATTGCTGAGCTTATTAAGCGTTGTTTGACTTTATTACTGTCATTGCTAATGTTTTACAGCGTATTAATTTAAACGCTTGCATAATCTCATTGTGCAAATAACTGGCAATTAGTTGGTCGATATTAAAAATTTGAATTAATCGACCGTGTCTGTTAAGGTGTCGTTTATTGGGTTATACTCTATAAGGATACTGTTACGTTTGTGGTGTTCCAGATTTTTGCACAAATGAATCGACCGGTTTATTGACGTTGAACGTTTCAATTATTTCTCGGAAAGCGTTGTGCAATTTTTTTTAGTAGTGATTCTGCTAAAATTTCTTCGTAATTTCATTATAATTCAGCGAAGCAGTCGAGTGATTGATACCGAGTGTTATCCTATAAATTTTTTTTCGCGGAGAAAGTTATTTTGCAATCTTTAATTGTTGCGGAGTGCATTTATTTGTATTCTTGGTATCGAGCAATATTTTTTCGCAACGGCGATTTTTATTCGATAAAAAAAAATATTTATGTAAAACGATCTAAACGTTGCAATTTTTATCATTTCTTATGCAATGCTATTTAATATGATACAGTTTGCATTTGACCGCAATGTAATTGCATGGTGTAACCATGGTTTATACACACTCGTCTCGGATACCCCCGCGACGTTGCCCAACGGCCATCTGGAAGAGTTCTGCAAAATCGAATCGGTAACACCGAGTGTCTGCAAAAATCGCCGGCGATAGAAATCGTGTGAATCGCGATTGTCTCTATTGAATTTGCATGCTTTTTATATTGTTCGCAATCGCAAATTATTGTCAGAATTTCCTGACACTCCCGACTTGTCAAAGAAATGATTGTGCGCGATGCAAAAATCTACGTAAAAAAAAATGTGGCAGAGTAACACTTTCGCAACACTGTGCGCGAATGATTTGTTGATGTTGAAAGGTGAGCTCCGTTAACTAGATTTTTTTTCAATTGTAATATATTAGTTTGGATAATAATTCCCAACCGGCCATTGTTTTGCAAGAACGAATGAATCGCATGTTTAGAAACGGATAATCGTATCAGATTCGCCGAAATGTGTGTGTTGTGTTGTGTGTTTTTTTTTCGTAAATATTAGCAATATCACGAAAAATGCTGGGTCACTTTTTTGCAATTTTTATAATAAGTATGGGAGCTAATTTTTGAAATTTACTATAATTAACGAGCATTCGAAATCTGTATTTCGACGCAAAAATTGCAATTATTTTTATACACATTTTTACCTAAGTATAAATTATTATAAGTATGACGCTGTTTTATACTGGCTCTCTAAGTGTTGATTATTATCAAACAAACAAAAAATTTCGGTGATTAATATATCACTAATAACACATTCGCAGACACTACGCCAATTGCGATCTTTCTTTTATGTCGCCTGGGACATGATATCAATAGATGTATTTTTTGCCGGATAGGTCTTAATATGCCTTATCGCTATCGTCTTCGTTTTCTCGACCCTCTTCGACCTAGCACCCTCCGATCACTTCGTTTTTTGCCATGCAAAAAACAAGTGATCGGAGGGTGCTAAGTCCGGGGAGTATAGTGGATGCTACAGAATTTTCCAGCCTAGCTCTGCGAGATTCTGACGAGTCAACAAAGCATTATGTGGCTTAGCATTATCATGAAGCAGGATGATGTCCTTCCTATCGAACATTGCCTGCCTCTTTTATTGGAGTGCTTTATTTAAATTATCCAATTGCTGAGAGTACCTCTCTAAATTTAGCTTTTCATTCGGTTTCCACAGCTCAAAACGTATTGGTCCTCAAATGTCCCACCATATACACATTATTCTCTTATTTAGGCTCAACTTCGGTTTGGAGGTGAAGGGGGTAGGTTTTCCGGATTCACAATATGCTCTTCTCCTTACGATATTTTCATAGATAATCCACTTTTCATCCCCAGTTATCATCCGGTTCAAGAAGGGTTCGATTTTGTT
>JAGXCT010034127.1:5524-22327 GCA_022495035.1 Philopotamus ludificatus
AATAATTTCTAAAAACATTATTTCAAATATGAAATAATTTCTAAAAGAATTTATTATAAATTATGGATACTTATATGACAGTAAATATTTCATATTTAATGATACTATATTAACAATAAAATAAAATTAATGATAATAGCAGCTACATGGTTTTAGCATTTTTTTTTAAAAAAAATAGCATTATGATGATTCAATTTAGTATTTTTGATCGAGAAAAATTACTAAATTTAGCATTTATTTCTTAGTCACATATTTGGGTTTAAATATAATTATAATATACCATAAAATATAAAATTACCTAGTAGATTTTTTTGAAAATACTGGATACTTACTAAAATTAACAAGAATCTAATTAAAAATAAAAAATTACAAAATGCTTGTTTTTATTTTATATAGTGATATTTTTTTCATGTCTACTTCACATATTGGTATATATTTTCTAGGTAAATGATTTGCACACGGAAATTCATTAGATTTCTGCACAAACAAATACATAATAACCTATTCCGCAAAAGATTCTTAGCAAAGAACTTTAACCAAGATTTTTTAATTAATATAAAAAAACTATGTCTTTTTTTCAATCAGATTCTATAGTTCATTTATATTCGTTTTCTCAATGAATATCTCTTTTATTAAATTTGTAAAAATAATATACATAATGAGAGTAATTATTAATAATAGATAAAGTGGGAAAGGTATAAGATGTAACATCACAGATCACAGACAATGAGTTTAACATTTGGAAAGACTGCCCTCAAATTAATAAGAATCGATATCTGGAATATTTTTTTGCGATCTATTCTCATATTTAAAAAAAAAACATTTATTCCAAAGCGCAATAATAACGTATCTCTAATGATATTGTATATTAAAAAAAATATGATATTCAGCCAAAATTACTAAAATAAGATCAATCATGGTAATTATTTATACACGAAATAATAAAAAGTATTAAATAACACCCTATATTTATTATTTTTTTACGTTAACTTAATTCTGTTTCACTCCAATTATACATCGCTAGTATGCTATATACTAGAATTATTTAATTAACTTTTAATTATCCTTTATGACTAATAACTTGTGCCACGTTTGATCAAACGTATATTTATTTTAATACACATAGTCTTAAAGAAATATTGATTTCAAGAGGTATTTGGAGCATCGAACGGTTTCTTTGCCCCTAATTCTTAGAACAAATATTATCATATGCCGCAATGTTATTATGGCAGTTGAACCACGCTGATGTTCAAGTAACATTTGCCCCCCAATTCAATAAGTTTACTCACCCAATTCGTAACTGGGTTGAAGTGCATTCGTGTCTGATTGGGTTAACATTGTTTGCGAAACGGGGGAAAGGTCAGTTTGTCTTGTAATATGCAGAATGCTGGATGGAGTTGGACGCATACTCCAATGCACTTAATTGAAATATATTTTGTTTGAAATAACCATTTTCGGCAAGTACATTTCGTTTAATTGACCTATCCATATTAGAGCGGCTTTCTAACACACTATACGGATACGGAAACACACGCCTAGGTATATGGATACATATATTATTCAGAAGGTTCTGCGAGGAGCATTGTTATCGCAGCGCAGTTCGCCAACACAGTATATTAAGGATCAGATGTTATGCCTTCGAATTGTATAAATCATTCATACGAAGGCCATTGGTGATGTTTCTTCCCGGGTTCCCGTGGGATTGTTCGGAACTACATCGATTTTGTTATACGTGGAACCAATCTCGCAGCACTGCGCTTAAACAAAGAGCCCACGCTAACATCATATTGTATCAGAATCTGCGTGAAAAAGTATCTGAATATACAACGAACCCTTTTTAGGTATACACGTGTATATTTTCAGGAGGTAATATGCTGCATTTATGGAAATTGGCAAGGGTCAGAGCTTAGCAAGCAACGCTCGTGTCAACCAATAAGCCGATGACCTTCCTTTAACAGTGACTCACTGAGGTAATTGAGCTCCTAGATTTTTCACTTACCCATCGCTGTGCCAAATAGAATTACAAGGCCATCCCTCTAGCGGGTTTATCTCGCCGCAATATTAGGGCTCGGCCACACCTCGTCGGCCCAGGGCCGAAATGAAAAAGTAATGGAACTGCTTTCGCTCGCAAAGGAAGATTTATATGCGCCAGCGGAAATTTTTTAAAAGTTTCCGCCGGCAGATAGCGCAGCTACATTGCCTGCTGCAAGTCAGCTGGGTATTATCTTTATTTAAAGTTGGGAGAGAATAGTCAATGGGTACCTATGGAATCGTGATGCACAACATTTTCCGAAAGTTGAACCTCTCGGGAAATGGGAATATCGCACGAGGCAGCCTCGGAAATTTACTTACGAATTATCATCCTATCGATAATTTATTTTATTTTAATATATTAAAATATAATAAAATTACTTCAGTGTAAAAAAATACTGCGATCTAAAACGCAACGGAAACCACTGCACTATATATTCCCATGAAAACCATGATTTTCCCTAATAGGAATTATGCACAAGGTCACGTTTCTCAGAAAGGAGAGAAAATGGATTAATAGTTCATATAAAAATCATTTTAATATATAATCGTTTCACGACTTTTTAAAAATATCATGGTAAATATACCCAATACATTACCTTTTTAATAGTGGTAAATATTAATTCGATTAATATTTATGTCAAATAATTAAATGACACACGGTTAGGCAATTGCTGAAAGTTGGTGAAACGTCGTTTTTACGAAAAAAATCATAACTCTTTTATTAATCAAGATATTGAGCTGAAAATTAAATAACTTAAGCTTCAACGTTTATTAGATAGTTAATGCAAAACAACTAATTTATATTTTAAAGCAGGGGTCTCCAACCTTTTTGGGAAACGGGCCGAATAGAAATTTTATTTAAACATGGTTTGAACATGGTCTTTCAAATGTTGAATTTTTAATATTTATATAGAAGACTTTTGATTGAAATTTAAAGGTCAATAGGCGTTAGTTCACTGGTATAGGGTATAATTTTATCATCCGTAACAGCTGTTTTTATAGCTCTGAATGTTGTGGAACGTCATAAATAAAATATAGCAATTACGACATCAGTAAGAATTTATTCATCAAAAACAAAACTAAGTATCCTACTGATTTGAAAATAAAAAAAAAGTTATAGCAGGTCAAAACCCATAGTATAGGCTGGCAAAAAAATAAAAGATTACCAATAAATTCTTAACTGATGTTCATTTTGCAGCAAATATTCGCTCAATGCATAATTCGCTTTCGTTGCTCTGATTTTCTAAATTTATTTTGGTCAGTACTGATTAACACGACAGTTTTAATGTGACACGTTTATGGGTCTTTAGTTATGCGCGTTATATTTCGTAGGAATGTCGTTTAACGCGACTGTAACGATATAATTTATTATACGCTCTAAAAACTAAATGTATTTGGTCGAAAAATCATTTCTGCGGTAGCTTTTTCAGTCCGGTCGTGTAAATTTTACACTGTAAAAGACACAATTGAGAGCCAATAAAATCATAGATGGCTTGTTTAAAGCATTTTCGAAATTAAATTGTTTTTTCATGAAAACGTTATTAAAGTTACAGAAGAAGTGGTATTTAGGGGGATGATGGAAAACGCAGTGTGGTATAGCGTTGTCGTGAAATATAATAATAATCGATGGATTGACCAATCTAGGCTGTTTTTCTGCAAGTTTATGGATTACTTAGTCCAGCTGGTTACATTATCCTACTGGCGTGATTGATGACCGAGGTTTCATGAAATCATAATGGATTACATTTGCGCAAAACCACCAAACACTCACCATTTTGATGAATATTGCACTTTAGACTGTGTTTTAGTAGCTTTCATTTGTTCAACCACTGTGCTGAACGCTTATGGATATCGCATTGGAGCGATTTATCATCACACTTCACAATTCGATTAAAATAATTATCACTTTTGTGATGATAAAGCAAAATCATGCTAGCTTCTAAACGTTGTTGTCTGTGTCTTTTGCCCATATGGAATCTACATATCCAATTTTTTACTTTACTGATTTCAGCTAGGTAAACTAATTTAGTTGTTTTACATACAGTAGACGTTAACTTTAATTCATGTACACATAGAGATGAATCTGACTCAACAGTAACTTATGGCATTATACACTTCTGTTACTAGCCGACCGCATGGCTCATCCGCGAGGTTAAAGTTTCGTAATCCAATTTGATACTATATGCCGTGGTAGTATAAAATCAAAATACTCCATCAATGTTCCGAACTGGCTGTAATCCTGAATTTTTACGTGAAAACGAACATCAATTTTTTTTAATTTTTAAACAAAAATCGTAAAAATACATTTTTTAAATTTATTAAGGTAGTTTGGCGTGTTAGAATAATTAATATAATATAAACTATTTTTTGTTGAATTAATTATAAATAAATAATTTGAATCCGACTGAAATATTATTAAAATTAACCAGTGTCGTGGTTTGACACTGAGGTGAATATTAGTGTGAGAAACTCATTCCTCTTGCATCTTTAGAATCTATATGAAATCTTTATATTTGAATCCATCGTAGTCAAATAAATAAATATTAGGTAATACAGATTAAACAAAATATATTCCTATATATTATCTGCATTAGATTTTTCCTAATTTAATAAATAGCAGATATCTTCTTCTTTGGTCGGCACCCTCATGTCTGAGGATCGTGATCATTCTCGTTCGAAAGTTTTTGATTTTGTCTCTCCAGGATTCTCTGCATTCTGCATCCCAAATAGCAGATATAACTGATACTTAATCTAATTTAAGCACTCTATATATAAGTATATCTAAAATAAGAATACGTAGTACAAAGAGCTATACGTATTCTTATTTTATAAAATGAAATTTATTCAACAAAAATAATATTTTACGCGGGTAATTAGTTCAATAAATTTGCACTAACATAATTTATATGTTAATTAACAAATCAACTGTCAAAAAAACTCTGTCGCGTAAACTCTGTATTTTCCATCTTGATTTACCTCTTAAAAATAGGTAAATCAAGATGGAAAAGGGGTCAGATAATACTATACTTATTTCACTAATAATTAATTCACTAATAATAATTAATAACGCAGCTATTTAAGTTTAAATACCAAACTCGCGTTTTTGTGCCATTTTCTTTTATCTTTGTAATTTATTATTGATTCACGCAAACTCATTTATAATTTTTGATCATGGTTCATAGATCACAAAGTTGTACGTATCTTAGATCGCCACGTTTGTTTTCACGGTTGTTTGTGCGAAAAAATAAAAAGACATCAGTGAATCTCCGCTGGATAAATTTGTTTTGTAAAAGAAATTGATCAGATTATATTTTTGTACAAAAATTAAGTTTGTTTATACGTATATGAATTTTTAAGGAAGGCATCACTTTTGGCTAATAATATTTTTAAAAAAATATTTACAATAAATACAGCAAGTGAGACATAAAAAGTTACATGAGGCCTTTTTTGATTAAGTTTTCAAAAATATATTGTATATATTTTTATTAATTTTAAAAATGTTATATAAATAGATTAAATTTATTTGTAATTTATGTATATTATATAAGAGTGAAATATAAGGTTTAATAATTAAATTGGACGAATTAAATCTCACGTGTCTAATAATGCACGGGGAGTTCTTTGCGTAGTTAACTCGTCGCGATAAGCCAAATTAAAAATTCACATCACGGCCATGAACAGAAATGAACTTTTGGACCTCTTTGAGAGTATTTTAACATTTTAACATTAGGGTCGGTAATATTTTAAGTTAGTCAAAAGATATCCTCGCTCTCCCCGCTTGAAATCGCGTCCCTTTGACTAAAATGTATGGGAGGAATAAAAAAAAACATCAAAGTATCGCCTGTACGTGATCTTCGCGCAGAAGGACCACACGGCCAAAAGCGACTCTCTGAAGACTTAAAAAATATATACGTAATTTCATAATAATCGTTTGACGTGTACGAAAATAGCCCTAAGTGATATCCAGTAAGGCGAGCCGGGAGCCGAAGTGGTGTTCGACATGTACACTCTCTATCAAAATATAAACATAAATGATTGCGAATATTAATGTTCTCAATTTTTACTCTCAAAGAAATATAATATTGTGTCAAATTTTAATGGCACAGACACTATTTGCAAAATTCAATTTCAGCCTCGTATTTTGATATGCTTTCTATAAATAATATTTGAATATGAATATAGTTTACTAAAATAACATAAAAAAGTGAATTTACATCTCATGCAAAAATATGATTAGAGTTTTTGATACTGCTTCAGCCTCCGTATTTACCCAACACGGTTTCTGTGACTTTGTTCTATTCCCAAGGATGAAGAAAATCGACAAAATATTCATATTTTGATAGCATTGTGTGGATAAACACAGAATCCCTGACCAGCACAAGAGAAAATTTCATTTTAAAATACAGTCTAATCTGTTGTGGTGAATAGGGACCCCATACAATAAAACGCATAAAAAAATACATTTCATTTTCGTTTTGAAATCAATCATTTCCTACTGGTCCAGGGGTTCACGAATGTGATTAAATTTATTCATTTATTTATTCGACTAGGATGGATGAATGGCATAACAGAAATATACCAAAGCGCCATTCATTTAATAATTTTTAATAACAGTTCGATATAGATTCTAAAGACGCTAGAGATGCAAGAGGAATGAGTCTCTCACATTAATATTTCCCTAAGGTTCATTTTAATATTATTTATCTAAGATTTAAGTATACATTATTTGATTTATAATTATTTAATAATCGCAGGATAGATTGCATTAAATTAAATAATTCCAACGTGCTAAACTATCTACATAAATATATTTGTATAAAAATGCAGAGGTAATGGGTCTATTCCTCTAACAAACCCCCTGGCCAGTGTTATAAAGAATTCCCTGAACTGACAGTTTTCGTCGGACACCTACCCTGACCCACAAAGTTATTCTAAATGATCCACACGTTTATAACTTTTTACTCAGTTAGTTAATTTATTAATTGAATAAGGCTCTTTATGAATAAAAAGCAATATTTTTATATAATTTTTCAAATATACAGTAAACCCTACTACATCGCTCTCTGCTATATAGCGGTTATCTATAAACAAAAATCACCAGTTATTCTTGTACTGCTTCCTCCCAACGTAAATATGTATAATAGTCATAACTTTACAAAATAAACTTTGATTAATAGTAATTGCTAGTGTTAATCTTTTCAGTGCGGCGGCCATGACGTTCATGCGCGCCGAACCGAAAAGATTCATTCTGTTTATCTATCATTATTAACCATTTAAGTGCTGACCGTTTTTCTATATATGTACTATTCATAATGTAATTTGCTACAGGGCATTTGTTCGCTTTGCTTCGACTTTCGGAGAGTTGTGCAAAGCTACTTTCCCTCTCCCTTCTCCCCTTTCTTAAAAAGTCTAGCAGTATATTTTAACATCACGCGTTTGTTGCACCGATTGAACCGGCCTCAAGCCGGTATATGCAGTGTGCATGGATAGCAAGGGATGGAACTGTGTCGGACCGGTCTGACACAGCTTCATCCTGGGTACAAAAGTATATGTACTATTCAAATTTGCTGAACAAAAAACGCTGAAAAAATATTGTTTTTTGAATATTTAATATCTTTCTTAATATTTTATATATTTTCATAAAAATTTCATACACAAATACATTTTTAATGAATTATTAGAAACTAATGCATAAACATCTTTGGAATTTACCATACATTTTAAATAAAAACTAACTTTGAAATATGATTTTATAATTGTTTAAATTAAAAAAAAACAAATTGTCATCATTTATTGCTTCATACATCTGTTAACTTATCATTTAAAGAAAAGAAAAAAACTTGAGTAAGAGATGCATTTTTTATTTAACAAATTATTTTTATTCAACAATATTTCAGCTCAATCAGCATTACATTTTGCACCTATAGAACTTAAGCAATAGTTAATCATGGCATCGCATATCATCTAAAACTTCACCCCCATTTATGATGCTTTTAATTTAGAAGATATGACTTGATCATTGTATGGCAATTTGTCCCAACCAAAGACTCATCAATACTCAGTTGTTGATGAGTGTAATGTAACACAAAAACTCTATTGGCAACTATTGGGTTGAATCTTGCACTAGGATCATATTTGGGAAGTCCCGGGGGAAATACATTTCTATTGTCGGTGATGTAAAAAAAAAATGAAAATTTGTTGGAAACGATTCCTCAAAAACATCTTACTAATTTATAGAATTTTCTTGATTTTTTCCCCCAATAACTAGACATAGGTTTTCGGGTATCCCCATTTCCAACAGTACAGCTACGAAACCTTTCACTCAATGAGATTTACTGGTTTTCAATGTTTTCATTTCATATGTTTATTTAATATTAATATTAATTTAATTAAATTTATATTGAGTGAGTAAAAAGATTTTGAGAAAAATAAAAATTTTAGTTTATTTATTTGATCAAACCTCGTAAATTATTATTTTTACTATGACAGCTGGAAAATCTTAAACAAGGCAAGCCACTCGGATACAATCCTTTCAGGTAAAACTTACAACATCCCTATTCCAGCATCAAATTCGCACTAAATCAAATTTGCAATGAAACAAATTGAATAAAAATGTACTGGCTCTCGGGTGAAAATGTTCCCGCATGTATCCATTTTTTTTTAAATGGGTTATTTGTCTTCCCGACTGCATCCTTTGGAGACGGGTTTCGCAACGACTCCTTATGCGAATCCCGTAATGGGATTACATTTTCATATCCCAGCTGTACCTAACCCCCCCTCCCCCCTTTCTTCGTCGCGCGTCTTCTGCAATTCTGTCAAGAAAATGGGAAAAATTTCCCTGCGAAATTAGGTTGAATGACGCGGTGAGGGGTAGCGGATTGTACCACGAGGTACCTATGAGATCCCGTAACGAAGAATAAGTGGGAACGTGCTCAAAACATTATTTAAAAAGGACCGTCCCCACTACGACAGGGTATGAGGATAGAATGGTGGCCACAAATCCTACTTCGACTGTTGACACATCTATTTCCGGATCAAAAACCCGCACAAAAGGGACGTTTATATAAATGGATCCTAAACCTTAAATTTTATACAAAAATGCGTATATCTTGGATTTCTTCTTCTTCGAATTTTCCTTTTGCCGCTCTATTGGTTGTAACGGCCGAATAGGGTGCGCAATATTTGAACTGGGGCCCTTTTTATTCCGTCGCCGCGGAGGATTTTAATTTAATTTAGAAGAAACGTGGCAAGGTTAATATGATTAAAAAATATACAGAAGACTACTAAAAAAATAGATTCTAAGGAGAGCCAGAAAGAATAGAAAAAAAATATTATTAAGCGTGAGGTGAGAGTATCAAATATAAAATGGAAACGTTTCTGTCGTCAAGGTTGAGTTTTTTGCAATCAAATTAAATTATACTCTACATATAAAACAATGAAAAAATGTAACTTCGGTATTATTTTTTATAAAATAAAGACTTCCTTATAATAATAATATTTTTTTAGTGTTATTAGTATTCATATAATAATAATATTATAGTAATACTAAAAACACATGCATTAAAACATATTTGGTATATTTAAAAAAACAATTTTTATTAAAATAAATTTAACTGTTTACTTATTTGGGGCATTATTGATATAAATCTTATAGTCTTAGCCTACAATGTAAAATAGGAATCTACATTCGAGAGATGAATTGAAATTTACCAATAAATTACTAATATATTGGGCTATAAAAAATGACAAATAAAAATTATAATTCAGATAGTCAATCAAGTCAATAAGTTCTACATAAATTCTGAATGAATACTTTATTTTTTAAGTCTATGCTGTTTTTAAATATCTTTTGATTGCCAATGACCAACTTTAAAGATTAGGCTTATATAAAGTTTTATTGGTCAAAAATATATTGTTTTTTTATTCAACCATTATTGGTAACATTAAGCAATAGTTTACTATAAATAGGTCTATTATCTAGTAATTTTATTATTAGAAAAACATTGGTTTAAAATTGATTAAATAAAACGTCGACTTTATATGGATATAATAATAAAAAATAAATATTTAGACTCCCTAATGAAAAATCATTTTTCAGCAATAAAATAATTATTGTATTAGTAAGATTTAACATATTTTACATATTTCAGTTTTTCAAAGATATAAGTGAAAAATCAGGCCAAGGAAACTCATGTAATTCATTGATGCTAGCTTAATTTAAATTCTGAATTGTTTTACTATGAATAATTTTATTATGACAATTGATATTACTCAAACTTAATACGAGTCGTCTAATTTTGATTAAATAAATCCTAATCAATTTAATATATTATATTTTATGTTATAATTAATACTTATAATAAATAAATATATAAGTTATTACATATCAGGCGTGTAACTTTTTTCATTTTGATTAAGGATTTATCAAGTTAATTTTTTCCCTAAGCTCTTAGCATTAAAATAAATGTTAATCAATTTAATGTATTATTAATAATGTTTATATCTTTTTAAAAAACACTATATATTCGACTAATTATTTTTAATGCATAGTGAATAAAAAATTATGCTTAATTTTAAAAGTTCAAAATAAGCCTTTAAAGATTTTCATGATGCCATAACTTTTTATATAAATATTAAAAATATGTATAAGAAATATTAATTATAAACAAATGTCATTGGTTGTTAAGGAGACGATTAAAGCGATTTTTTATAACTACTGAATTTATATAATTTATAAATGAGAAATTTGCCTCGAAGATGGCAATAAAATTGTTAAAGTACTTCAGGGAGCTTTTGCATATTGGCTTATTGATTTTAAAGTGTAATCAAAAATAGTTATAAAATTATTCCTAATTCCAATTGGCATCCCGATCAACGTTGTTGAGGAAGATTTTAAATTGGAATTAATCGATCTTTAAGGAGATGATTGGTTGAAGACAATATTCAAAAATTAAAAAATCAATTGCGTTTAAGTGACTTGCATCTAGAAAATTATTTGCAAATACGTACCTGAAATTTAAAACAAATCAGTTAATCATAATTTGTAAAAACATAAATATGCTACTAATTAAATATATGTACATATGTAATTCAATGTAAATATATTATATTTCTTTTGATTTTTATAATTACCATATTTTAATAAAAATATTTTTTATCATTGTGTTTTCAAAAACTTTATTCTGGCTGGTTTCTCAAAAGTTTGGTGACCCCTTGTTTTCAATTTAATAATTTATCATAAAACTTTACATCTATTGTAATTTAGCCAATTTTTTATTTGTCCCGCTTTCAAATATAATTCGATATATCATGAATTCCGCAATTTCCGGGATTATTATATTTAAAAAAAAGTCATGTAATAATCAACTAATATAAATTGAGGCCGGTTTTTAGGCCAAATTTACTGCATGTACCAAATACACATATGTCCCGTTTTATTTATGTTTGCATTTTTTTTCAAAGTAACACCCAAGCGTTTTATCGCAAAGTAGATTCGACCAAAAACTAAAAGCTTTTCCGGAACGTCTTCAAATTATTCGGTTTAATACTTGGTCGTGTAATAAATTAGCCATTTTTATGGGCCTTTCAGTGTCGGTGGTCAGGAGGTGAGAACGGTCCGCGGTCCGGGGCCCCTCGGGGACTCCGCCCCCCCCCCCGAAGCCTCCTTCCTTCCCCGTCCTCGGCCGGATATTGCAGGTAAGCCGTATAATGGTACACAGGAGAAAATTAATGGGAGAAAATGGCCTGGGAAAACCTGGCGGGTGCCATGATTGCTTTTTAATTTCATTAATGAATTTGGCGAGTGCAAGTCTTCTTTTTCGTTTTATCATCCCGGCGTCCCCGGGCGGTAAATAAGACGCCGATGGGCCTTTAAAAAATTATGCAATGTTTCTTTTTAATTGCAGATATTGTTTTTGACCTGAGACGTAATTTTTAATTAAAATTTTACATTGTAGCTTGATGGCAACGGAAGAGTGTTGAATAATTAATATCGCGTCTAATTTGAATGAAAATTGAGGACGTCAATATGTTCATCACTTATGTAGCTAATTAATTTTGCTAAAAAATGCGATAATAAAAATATGACGAGAGCTCTTGAAACTTGAGTCATGAAAAATGGTAATATAAAACTCATAAAATTAAATAAAGAACATAACACTAAACGACGGCAGTAAAATTCGCGGATTTATGAAGATTTAAACAAAATGCATGATTAATAATCCTAAAATATTTTTTTAGGGTCGCGTAATATATATATTAATTCTGTATGCAAAGTTAAGATGAAAAAGTTTTAAAATTTCATTGTAAAAGTTTAAAAATAATTGGAGAAAGTGTTTTTGCGAGACCTCTTCCTTCTTAATTGGAAAATTTATTTATGAATGAAAATATATAATTAAGGGAAACCGGTGTAATTCACGTGCCCTAATTAATTTATTTATGGAATGAAAGATAACAACAAGACTGTATTTTTATTTTTGTATTTTTAGGCTTAGGAAGATATTATAATAAATAAATGTCAAAAAAAATTGAATGACTGGCAATTAAAAATAATAAATTACATATTAATATATAAGAGCTTTTAAAAATCATTTAAAAATAAAATAAAAAAATGGAAATATTTCGATCTCGATTTGAATATGGCGTTATCATATTCGGTTCGTTCAAATCGGTTATCCCGGCTCTATACCAATTACTTCTAAAAACAGCACCCCCTGTCCAAGATGTATGAATTTATACCCGCTCATAATTCGAGTGTGTATTGTCTTACGGGATCCCGACGCCCATAAATCGTCCGGGACGACGCCGAGGAAACTGTCCCATCCACCGTCGCGCTAATTTACATCGATGCGAATCTGATATTAATTATTGTTAAAATTTAATCGCGCGCACGGATGATATATTGGCGGCCGGAAGCCGTTGGTATAAAATTTCAATGCGTGTGGTTCCGGTCGGCCGGTGGCAGTTACCCCCTCTCCGTCGCCCTCCATCCAATATCCGCCTTCATTTGTCAAGCGGTGGGGGGCACCGGGATCGGCAGATTATTAGCACGGCGCACCGTGGTCCCAAATCCGGCCTGCCAATTAATTATTTACTCTTTTAAATGATAATGATTGATTAATAAAAAAAAGCTTTGTTTTAATTTATGCCTGAATAGACAAGAAGAACACACGCAATCATTACTTTATACGTTAACGTAAGCGTGTAAATTACGAGTAGCAAAATATATATATATTTTTACAAAAATTGATAAATATTTATTTTATAACGTAGTGTTAAGAGGGAGCGACAGTAGTACCAAAAAGATAACCCATTGCTGCCACCAATGTTAAGGGAACGCGACAGTAGTCCAAAAAATGGTATCCTACCGCTGCCACCAAAATGTTAAGGGGGCGCTACAGTAGTACCAAAAAGGTAAACTGTCGCTGCCTCCAATATTAAGGCACCCGAGCTCGCGTATCAAAAGGTACACGACTGCTGGTATCAAAACGTTTGATCGTCCGGTAGTAGACGATCGCGCTTCAAAGATCGAGATCAAGTGAAAACAAGCTTTGTTTTGCTGATGATGTTTATTGAAGAATTTGTAGATGTCGTCAGTTCGATGATAGATGTGATGAAAAGATCCCAGAGACGGATCTCCGGTACAAGATGATGATAAGGATCCCAGAGACGTATCTCCGGTACGAGATGATGATTAAGATCCCAGAGACGCGGACAAGGAAGGAATGCGGACGCTCTAATTGGTCCGTCATCTCGGAAGAGGGCGCATTTTATATAGCGAAAGCATAAGAACGCGAAATGTGATCATTGATTTTATAACAGTAGTAAGAAAACTATTCGCTGTAAAATATAATGTATAAAAATAAAAAAATGTCTTTACTTAAACAGGATATTAGATCAAACCTTATAGATGTTTCTTGTTCGTTTTACCGACGAAAATCTTTTTTATATATTCGGTAAAATTAATGAGAGTAGAACGGAGATACTACCAAAAATGGTCAAAGTGGAAAGGGATAAAATAAAGAATCAAATATAGATTTACTAGAAGACACAGATCCTCTCATGTTTCCGCCCGAAAGTGAGTATTACATTCCATTTTTTGAGAATTTATATTATGTAATAATAATATTTTGACGTAATAATTAATAATTTATTTATAGAATAATATTTTATTTGCGACCCGCCATAGTTTTAAAGTTCTAATTGTGGCCCGCCGTAGTTATGAAATTACTAATGCAGTCCTTCAACTGAAAAGGTTGCCCAGGACCGATTTAAATAATATATCGTTAAAAGGACAAAGCACGTATTTAATTATTTTTTTCGGAAATAATACTGAATTTAATTGTATGATTAAAAAATAGTAATTAATGAAAAGCTTCTCTAGGCAAACAAATAATAAACTGTCAGTTATAGTCTTAAAATGTTGGTTTTGTTGTAAAATTAAAATACCCGATGCTTAAATTCTGTATGGGTGCCTTGGCTTTTATATTTTACATGGTGCCTATTTCTTCGTTATAGAAGGGCTGACTTTATATTGTATCTTAAGGTAAGAAAAGCAATTTAAATTATTACTGTTGCTGAAAATAATGAATATGCATAATTATTAACTTTTTCATTTAAATATATTAGGTTTCAATTTTATATATTCATTTTATTGCAAAAAATAGTGATGATAAATGAAAATAGGGATTTTTGTTAATTGTGGGAGTTAATCAGTCATACATAATATTCTTCTAAAAAAATACACAAATAAAGGAGGCGAGTAAAATTATTTTTGAGAATATAATGAATAATTTTCGTATGCATTCTAAAATTAAGCATAGTTTATTTTATGCTTTATAATTTAATCTATTTTTTTAATAAATAGATATGACGCCTAAATATCACCGCTCTCGGGGATGTCTCGCCGCAGAATGGTCTCTAGTAGTATGTGTCGCACTCAGTACATCGTACATGATGCGAGCGAGATATTGTAAATACCGTTGTTTTTATTTTTTGACAGGATTTATATTGAAAGAGTTATTTAAGAAAAATCAAAAATTTGGGGTGCCAATGTGTTCTGCAAAAGATCACTGGTTTAATTATTCTACTTTTTTGATTTTTACATCAAAATTTATTTGAGATCACCTAAGAAATAATTGTAAAATTACGTATTTCACCTAATTGTCCAGCAAGTCTTATATTATTATATATATATATTAATCTATTTACATGTCTGGTCTTAATTTACATTGTTAAATAAACGATAATCGCTATCGATTTAAGCAAAGATTATTTTTTGAATAATCTTAATAAGAATAAATAAATTGATTTAAAAATATTACATTTTATTTATAAATTATTATTTTTAGATCCATTCAGATTTAAGCTTGGGTCCACTGTGCGGATACGGATTGCCGGGGGATACCCCCTACACCCCGACAATTATGCAGCTAATGGACGAATCGGCCCCGTACCGAGACATGAATCACCGGAAGATGTGAAAATTAAATATCATCATGTGCCAGTGAGCTTTGAATAGGGGATGATTTGAAAATTATCTGAAAAACGTACACATTAAGTCAATCTATACACTAATTGAGTAAATTAATAAGGTAATAACTTAATGTGAACTGATAAAGTAATATTAATAAATTAAATTAATTTAAGATGTGTGTGTGAAAGTTTTACGCATAATAACAATATGAGGAGATCAGAATAAATCTGAGACACTTGGCAAGATTGATACCTTTCATCACTGCCTTCTGCCTTTCATCTACACGTCATCGTTGATGATGAAGGTTGAAGGCTTCGTCCAAATAATATAATTAGTTTATAAGTACACATACAGAATGTCTAATAAATATAAATATCTATCACAATTATTTTAATATTTTATATAATAACATTAATTAAAATATGTAAGAAAATCTGAAACATATTACAAATCATTTGATAATAAACTAAGCTATATTAAGTTTTAGCATAATAATTCATCAGGTTATTATACAATATTTTGATTATCAAAGGTAGTCGCTTTTTGAATTAGAATCTTATGAATCGTTATTTATATATACGGAATCGATTTATATTATTATTAAGAAGAATTTAATATTGCTCTGAAGAATAGAAAATTGATAACAATCCGCTCATAAGATATTTCCTCTCGATCCGAGTACAATAGACCTCTCGTCACTGTCTACTGGTAACAAATTCGCCCTCAATTTCACCGCCCTCAGACAGGCATGATTAGAAAATCCGGCGATATTCTTTCCACCACATTCGTCTTCTTCCTTCCTTTTTTTGTTATCTATCTCCCCGGAAAATGCAATTGACTATCCCGTCGGCCCGTGATGGAAGTCTTCGTGTCAATCACAGGTCAATTTCTTCCGATCAAGACAAGAAAGAACACCGAAATTGGCGATATTCGATAGAAACGCAGAGAAAGAAATATTCATTCAGCAATTGTACCAAATATGATTAGAAACATTTCCGCAGGGTTTACATATGTAGATAAATGTTTTTTTTTTTGGAAAGATTATCAAAGTATATCTTGACGAATGGGGCACGATAAATATAAAGGAAAATCAAAGACTCCCTTTAGGGACAAAGGGTAAGTTGGATAATATTTTTTACTCAGAAATGAAAATAGAAGAAAAAGGGAATTTCTTTCAGGGCGGCAGATGCGGAAATAAGAATAGAATTCTTTCACGCAACAGGCTGAAAAATTTCCACCCTACATGCGAGACTTTTTTTTCTTAGAAAATATTCCACAGATGAAAATTCTTTTTG
>JAGXCT010034129.1:0-13969 GCA_022495035.1 Philopotamus ludificatus
TGGCCAAGAGAGGGAAATTCTTTACAAAAAACCGCATACCAAGACGACTTGGGTCACCGCGGTATGGACACGAAAAGGGATCCCTCACGTCACGTTTGAAACTCAGGTTCCTTTGGTCTCGATACCATTCGAGAGTTTGGTGAGGCCCATGCCCTTAGTGAATGAGAGCCTTGTGGCTAGCAAATGATAATGAAATAAGAGGGTTATATATTTTTAATATTGAATTAAAGCGTTTTTTTCTACTTTGCTATTGTGATTTTATTTTTGATGAGTATAATAAACTTGGGTTATTTTATAATTATTTTCCTGGTCCCATTCAGTATGATCTTGATTGCATATTCAATATTCAGGTTAAAAAGCCACTCGGTTGGCTCCCGTTGTACACTTTCTTTTCTCGATAGAATTTTCCATTTAAGACGCATTTGGTTTGATATTTATTCTTCCATTATGTAGCTCATCGCCCAATGAAACGTGAAGAAATACTCTGCCCCGCTCGATACCACAGCCATAGCCGGGCTCTATAGAGAAGGAACACGCACCCCGAGGGTTAAGAATCCACTGCATCCAGCTGCCCCCTCTTCCCGCAGGAATTTTGTTTGCTCAGCAAACAAATGGAGCAAAATAGCCCTGAGACACCGCTGCCGTGCCGCCGTTGAAATTACACCGGCTGGGGAATAGTTAACAAATTGTTGCCGCTTTGATCCCGCCACACTGAAATCTGCTCAACAAAACGACTTATTCCTCCTTATCGCGTTACAATTTGCTCGTTATAAAACGAGTTTGGAGCCCCAACAACCCACCCGCACCCCCATCGGCTCCTCCATCCGAGAGCTAAGTTTCCGTTTAAGTGAATTTCTCCGGCGCGGTTGTGCCCAACATCGCGCGCGATTAATGTTTTTACGACAATCGCACACTCAATGTTATATTCTGGCAGCTCGTCATTAAATATTACGACGGCTCTCTCCGCAGATTGTATCGCGTCTTTTTAATATAACTCGATATTATCATTTAGATTTGGTTTCGGTCGCATTACAATCGCATTGAGGTGAATTTCCACTGTCGCCCTTCCTGCATCAACCTTTATTCCGTGAGCCGGGGGAGGAAAATTCCGACTTTATTATGATTGATGTGTGCTCGTTAGAAAACATGTTTGTTTGCAACGCGTGTATATTTCCACGGATGAATTATTTAAAACATAGGAATTGATGAAAAACGACAGGAGGCAGGGGGCAGATGATGACTGGTGGGGGTAATGAAACGCGAGCCCATTGTTCCGATCCCCCCTAATTAAAAGCGAAGAAGACTACCCGCAGAACCGTCTTCAATCAATCAATTACGCGTATAGAAAAACTCCATATTTATTATGATTATAGTTGTTTGTGTAGTGTGCGAGCTTTCACGTGGCACACGCGTTTAGACGTGTTCACAGTAATTTCCTGTCTAGTTGTGGGGAAGGCTTTGGCTGGTTCAGTTTCCATCCGAATGAATATCGATTCGTGTCTTGCGACGTTACCGTACTACATGAGCCTCGTGTTTATATTTATAAATATGTATGGAAATGATAAATGGCGCTATAAATAATACCTTGTCTTGTAAAAATAATAATGTGTTTAATCTAAGCGTGTCTAGGCCAACGGTTATGTACAATAGATCAGTCTGACAACAATTATAAATACGTATCTTCAATAAACGAGGATTGATAATTTTTATTTTATTAAATATATATTTAATTTGGTATCTCATTCTGTATATACAAATAAAGTAATTCGTTTTATCTGGATTATGGTTAAATGACAGGGCTTAAGACGTTTGATACCCATTGCTGTGTATAGAGGATCGTATTAGAATCTCTCGGATCTTAGTATCTAATTCCAGTCAGAGTAGTAGTATTTAGATCATTCTGATAAGTTGAGTATCATCGGAAATGATAAGAGGCAAGTTTATATACGTCGCATTCTTTTTATCATACCAAGATTTAAATAAAAGTAGCAAAATAAACACAATTGCTTATTTTTTTTCGCATTCAAATATAAATCAGTCAATGGTGTTTTTTGCGAGGTAAATGGGGACAGATCAAAAATATATTCTGAAAATTCACAAGTAGCTATCATAAATATTTTTTTCTAAATACAGCGGATAATAATTCAATGTATTTAAAAATTGCTTTTCGAAACAATATAAAAAAATATTTTTAAATGTTTTATTGACTTACTTATTTTAATATTTTTTTTATTTGTCTAAAAATGTCTAAAGAATAATTATTACAAATAATCATTAACCTTTTTATTGTCTGCAATTGCGAAAAAAAAAATAAACACAACAATATTCGCTGCTGTTGCAAGAGGCGCGATGTTTTTCTCGCTCGCATCCGTTACGATATGCCGAGTGCGAGTGAAACGTACGAGAGAGAGAAAAAATATACAAAATTATGAAGCATATCATGAATAACTATTTTTATTCTTAGAATAATCCACATTTTTTAAAAAAAAAGTCGAGATATTGACGAAGAATGCATCAATATCTATGATAAATAGACCCCCTTCGGACGTCCCGGTTGTTTTCGGATCAGCTAATAATCTTCTTTTATTGAGTATTGTATCTCCATTATTTTTATGCATAATATTTAATAATCCATCATTATTTATAGCATGTATGTACTAAATAATGGTGTTAAATAATTCGTGGTGCTATTATGTGGACGATATTTTTTATTATATAAATTCCAGCGATAGCGATTTCTAAGAAAATGGACTTAGTTATTATTTTATTTATAAATCCTTTCGTAGAAATAAGTATTATTTTTAAATAACATTAGTAAATCGATTTTGTAATGCATTTATTAAAGTTAAGTCATTTTTTGAATCGAGATATTCTGGACCCCGTTTATTACCGTAATATTTATTATTTATATTTTTTCATAAACATTATTATTTTTTGTAATATATTAGGTGTACCGGAAAGAAATCCATTTAATTCAAAAGCATTTATTTAATTATTTACAAACATATTGTTGTTTAAGACTTCTTGCCATCTTTCAGGCAATTTTTCAATCCCGTTTTTGTAAAAACTTGAGAGTTTGGGGTTGAAATATGTATTTATATGATTTTCGACTTTAAAATTCAGATCTTTAAATTTTTTGTCCTTTGAGGAATGTTCCATCGACATAAAAAGATAAAAATCAGAAGAAGCAAGTTTTAGTGAATATGAGGAATGCTACAGTACTCTAAAATTTAACCTCTAATTTTTTTTACAAGTCGTCTTTGCAGATGAAATGATCTATGTTATATAATTTCAATAATATTTGTTATTTATTTATATAGTTAAGATAACCGTTTGTTTTAATTTCGTATATATATATTTTGTTTTATTGATGAAATGTCGTAACTATGTATATTATTTTATTTCCGGATAACTAATTCAATAGTATTCAAAAGTTAATTCTTGTTTATTCGAGTCGCTTTAATAAAAAAAACTTTACTCAGCCGGCGACAGAACAAGATGTCTCATGCCGCATTCTAAAATCCGTACGTCTTCTCTTTGCGTCTCTTGAGTAAATATTTATCAACAAATATTTTCAGAGGCTTTTCATACCCGGGATATCTTTCAGGAGCAGTTGTTTGTTTATTATAATACCGTGGCTCGGTTAGGCTCGCTGTTTGTACTCCATTTAGCAAAATATTACACAATTTAATGGCGCGAATTGATTTCGCCGGTTATTAAGAGTTTTTTTTTCGTGTTGTTGTTTGGTTGTGTTCGGAAGGATGCTGGAGCATGTCGTCGAGCATGTCTCGCTTCGTGTAAACAAGTCGCGAGGCCTACTTGAGATGCAGTGGATGCAGTTGGCGCTGCACTTGCCGACGAGTGCGCCAAGCACCCGGGTAAACAAATCGCCTAGGGCAAAAAAAAAAATAGAATTTACATTTTTGTACAGTGTCATCTTGTAAATTATAAATGAAAATTTCATGGTGAAAATTCGATTTTACGATAAACGTGGTTTGTCTACAAAGCGTGTGAAAATTTCACAAACAACATGTTATTTCTTGTATCAACAACGTCTGGTTTGGAAATTTAAGCAACACAGATACTTGTATTTTTTTTTATTATATAATGCTGTTTTAAAATGGATTCAAATAAAATAAGTATTATTCTAAATTCGCTATATGCATCAGATCTCTATAAAACAAACGTTTTACCAAAATCTTTGCTTAACTCATTGCCTACGGGGGACGTGGATTCCGCGTTAAACACGTGTTTGTGTATATCCGGGGCGCGCATTTCACACGCTAGCCGACACTACGCGTTTGAATGACTGTAACTTTTACAACGTGTTGTTTTTATCAAATATTTTTCTTTAGTTAGATACTTGCTAATTGTGGCAAAAGAAAAAAATTAGACTTTGAGCAGATTTTGTACAAGTGCATATTATTCGAAATATTTATTTATAATATGGAGTGTTTTTAGAAATGGAAGACTTACCGCCAATTGTTTAACCCTTTGGTTGTCGAAATCCGATATATCAGATTTTTCTACATTAGCGAGAATTGCCGGATCTGACGGATCTGTAATCGGAGTATCCAATACATTTTAAACCGTCTGTATGGTAACTATTTCAGGGGTATATACCATTTTTTTTAAACATATGCTTTTTATAATTTAATTTTTAATTTTATTATCAATAAATAAATGTGAGTCTTGTGCTTCTTAGATTTGTTTAATTAAAAAAAATTATCTACAGCTGGTCCAGATAGAGGACCGACGGGCCTATTCATTCCATGAGAACTCAATCAGCAAGCCATAAAGTTTTTGGCAAAATTACAAAAAATAATTTAACATAGATATCAATTCAATTGACCGCAGATTTATTCGTAAAAATGTTTCCTCTCCCTTACTAGCCGGTCTATAATTACTGTATCGTACTCGATAATAGGGATTTCCCCATCGCAGGTATAATTTCATAAAAAAAACATGTTTTGTTTAGGCACGTGTAGATTTATCCCGCTTTTGGTAACGATGAATCGCATGAAACACGGCACAGAGTTTACAAATTATAAAACACATTATGCTATATTATTTTTTATGCCAGAATCACGGCAATTCTGGCAAGTTCATAAAAAAGTCATGGCATCCAAAGGGTTAATGTATTTTACTATCCAGTAAATGTTAAAGTACAAGTAATTTTATTTTCGGCTTAATAAAAACTATAGTCTATCCCAATGACCCAACGGCTGATGATCATCAAATTTTACACAAAATTTCAGTTCGTCCCGTTTAAAATAAGTTTGATGACTCCTGCTATGAGATAAAAACTATTTTTTTTGCATTGATTATCCGGTATATGTTGAAGTTCAAGTAATTCTATTTTTGGCTCAATATTTTGATCAATAAAAGAATTATGATTATTTTTGTAAAATTTTTGTTTCATCAAAATGTGTATAATTAATAAATTTAGATAATTATTTAAATAATATGTTTCTGTCTGGGCTATATATTTCAATTATTTTTTTTATTAAAGTCATTGTTGATATTGCAGTGTGATTATTCAGAGTCCGCAAGCTGCAGCACACGGTGTGATTTGTGCGCGTCAGACCGGAAATTGTGCAAATGGATCCTACTGCGTAATTCAGAGGCTCTCAACTACGCTCCATTCGAGTTCCTCCTTTACCGTTTGACGTCTCCAATACACCGCCGTCTATACTATATTGAATACATCTACAGACCAATATTTTTATCTGGACGGAAAATAAAAATATTTATTTTTGTCCCACTTGACTACGTCTGTATTTAGATTTCCTGCTAAGCCTCCCGTTGTTAAGGATTTCTACCACCATTAATTTCCGCAGAAAGAAGGGGAAACTTTTTGATTCGAATACAGTCTCCACGTAACGTATTTAATATAAATTAATTAAATTTCGAATAGTATATCACTGTCGATGGAGTGCACTATGGAGCGGTGGTAGAAACTGTCAACAAGTCTTTGCGTCATTTCGTATTGAGCAAGTACGTGCAGCATCCAATATTTCAGACATAATTCGTTCCGACAATTGATTACGATGGCAATCACGTGCATGTCCAATCTGTTCATCGTTAAAAAATAGTTTTTAAAATTAATCAATAATAAATAATTTATTTTCATTGGGGACGCAATGAATTTGTAGAATGGCAAGTCAGAATAATATGATGGATGATGATTTATCTTTATTTAATCTATGTCAACTCATTAGACGAGCATTTATTATGTTATATATTTCCATAATATGGAAATTTATCTAACTTTTCGTATGAAGATTTTGCATTCTAATAAATTACGCAGTGTCTCCGTAAATCGCATTTCTCTCCCCCTTTATCTCGCCGCCATACAAATGCATGCGTCTGCTATTTAATATTAGAACAATAATAAAAGCGAAAGCTTATACTCGTCTTGATCCGTCAAGATTTTTTCATTAAAGCTTTTCGCGCTTCCGGCACAATTCGCTTGACAGCTGACAACTGTCAAGGATGAATTTTTTGCATGAATATCCGCGCACATACACAGGATGTTCTGAAATCGCGTTCGTTTCACAATTAATTCCGCTCGGATTCTTGCCGCAACAACAACCATATATTTCCAGCAACGTCCATATATTTCCCTTTATCCATTGAAGCTCCATTGTGTCTCACTTTCTATTCTATCGCCCGGGCAATGGAGTCGGTGATGGAGCGATCCAGTGATGAATGAAGGTCTGGTTGTGGAGAGTTAACGAGCTCGCCTAATTAGCTGTGAACAAATATGCCAAAGAACTCGGAGAGACGACTTCCTGGCTTCGGATGGGACTTTTTGTTTTTCTTCTCTTAATTACGATTCCGGTACCTTATCCCCCAATCGGGAGCTACACGTACTCGGACGCGATTAAATCGGACGTAACGCTGACGATCTCAATTTATTTTATTTATAATTTGAGTTACGCTTGAAATAAATGAGGTGGATGTCTGCCCCTCGTCTCTCGCTCTCCTCATTTTAATCTCAGTAAACTGAATGGATACACATCAAAGAGCTAGCCGTCCTCGTGTAAACGGACCTCTGCCCCAGTGGTCGCTTTCCATTTTTGATTAATGGAAATTCACTAATGGAAAGATGCGGTCGCTTGCAGCCGAGCTGAAGGATCCTCTGTCAAAAATTAGCAAAAATACATCATGTTTACTAACATCCATTTACATTTACTAGCATATTTTTTAATCTTTTTCTTTTTAAAAGCTAGCATTTGTTCACGATATTTTATTCTGCAAAGAACAGAAAATATTATGTTGTTATGACACTGACGTTTTTCTTTAATATTAAAAAAACTCATTCATTACAGAATAAGTAGATACTAATGATGAAGACTGATTTATCTGGATATTATTTTTCATAATGGATAGAAAATAAGCATAATCTGCAATAAAAGTTCAGATTTTGGCATCCTTCACGCCCATTAAAAATATTATGGGGGCTAAACAGTAGTAAGAGAATTTAATGGCACATTTTATTTTCTCAGCTATTAAAATATAATATTTTCAGCTATTGTTAGAGTTATTATTAAAATAAGGTTAAACTGGTAATTCAGTTTTCATTAAAAATATTTCCAAAATGCCAAATAAAGATATATTCTTTTGACTATATAAATAAGGTGGGAATACTCTTAAAAAACTGTTATATAGCTTTTAAAATGTTCGATATAGAGATAAAGAGTACATTTCTGAATTACATATGTATACATGACTTCTAGGAGTAATGATTCAAATATTATTTGATTTTAACTCATTGCTTACGGGGGTCGTGGATGTTCCACGACAACAGCATTTTTGTTTATATCCGGGGCGCGCCTATCACACTTTAGCCGACATTATGCGTTTGATCGTCTGTAACTTTTTCAACGTATTGTTTTTTCAAATATATTTTTTTGGTTGGATATAAGATAGTTGTAGCAATGTTTAAAAAAAATCAGACCTAGAGGAGATTTCGAAAAAACGCGGCAATTTATTGCAAAATGAACACCATTTATGAGTTTATTTATTTATTACACAGTTATAATCTTTGTTTTTTCGTCAGCCGATACTATGCACTTCGATCTACTGTATCTATAATAACGTTTTTTTTTTCAAATATTTTTTTATATGATACTTTTTTTTTACTAATTTTTGATGAATAAATACTTACTTGATTTTTTTTATTTATGACGTTCCTTAACATTCGGAGGAACAATTATGGCCTATCCCATTGACCCAACGGCTTATGATCTTGAAATTTCACACACAAGAATTATCTATATATAAATATAGATAATTCAAAATTAAAAAGACCATGTACAAACCACGTCCCGTTTCCAACTCCTGCGGGATATATATTTTTTTGCATTAACTATCCAGTAAATGTTGATGTTCAAGTAGTTAAATCTTCCCAAACGCGGGGATTAAATGTTGGTTATTTAGCATAATGTAGATTTCTTTTTTAGCAGGGTTTTATTCTATGGAATTAATTTTAGAAATATGTTTAATATTAAATCTTTTTTTTTCACATATTTTACAATTAAGTGTTCGGTTGGTTTAATGTATTTTAATATATTTGGATTATTTATTTAACATGATATAGACTGATTATTCATTATATTATTGATATAAATGAATTTAATTATTTATTTTTATGTAATTATTTACATGATCGAATATATAAACAACTAAAGTTGTTCGAAAGGCCGTCAATAATCGTTAAAACGTATTTTATATGCAATTTTGTACTACCTGACATTTTCTTCTTGCGACGATTAACTCAGCTATGCGAGAGACGGGTGTAAAATATATAGGATCCAAAGTTACGTAGCGTTTGATGGTGCAATTTTCCGCCATACAACTTTCTATAATATAGAAGAGCTATTTATTTTTAGAACACAAGAAAAGTGTGTACAGTCAGTGTCATTAAATTTCGCGAGTTTTCTTAACTCATTTATATTTAATTGATGACCATTATCACAGTTTATTATTTGAATGCACCACAGCTAATCATCGACACCGTAGACAAAGCTCAAATGATGTTTGCTTTTGAAAAATTATATTCGAAACGATCAGCTGGACCCGATCTTATACCTTCTTTCGTTCTTAAAGCATGTCAAGATGAATTAAGAGTGCCTCTTCGTTATATTTTTAAAATATCGCTAAAATCGTCCTAATTTTTTAGACTTGTAGAAACATTCAAAAGTTACTCTCATATTTAAAAAAGAAAATAAATCGAATGTTGCCAATTACAGACCAGTGGCTGTTTTATTTTGACCTGCCAAGTTGTTCGAGATGATTCTGCATAAACACATATTTAACCATTGAATGCAAAATTATCCATGAGCAACATAGATTTCGGCCTGAACGCTCAACAGTCACGGGCTTTTCTGGGTTTTCAAATTTTGTATCTAAGTCACTGGATAAAGGGGTCCAAGTCGACGATATCTATAACGACTTTGATACGAAGTCGATCAAGCTAGACTCATTTTAAAACTAGATAGTTTTGGGTTATCGGATAATCTCGTACGTTTCTTCTCGAGTTACCTTACATAGAGGAAACAATATGTGACATACGACTCTCAAATGTCGTATGCTTACAATACACCTTCCGGTATTCCGCAGGGTCAAATTCAAGACCTTTATTATTTATTTTATTTATAAATGATATTGATCGGGTCCTTCGATGTAAATTTTCTCTTTTCTCAGACGATTTAAAAATATTTAGATTTATTACTTCAGTTGAAGATACCATTTCGTTGCAGCTGGAGATTGATTCTTTGCGCGATTCGTCAATATTAAGTCGTCTTATATTAAGTATTGGAAAATGCCAAACATAGACATTTTGTAGACCAAAGGAGCCCATCATCTTTAATTACAGACTTGGGAACGTAATTCTTCCTAAGGAATCGCCTGTTAAAGATCTGGGTATTTTGTTTGATCGTAAGTTAAAATTTAGTTTACATGTATCGGACGTGTGTATGAGATCATCAACAATGTTGGGTTTCGTCTTGAGAAATTCTCGTTACCATCTTAGCGTATAACATCTTAGCTATACGAGTGCTATACGATACATTGGTTCGGAGCTTGCTTGACTCAGGTTACATTAAAGGGACGCCTTATGATGCCTCGAATTCCCTCAGATTAGAGAAGATACAGAAGACATTTCTTAGATATGTCTACATGAGGGAGTATGGATTCTACCCAAGTTTATACCCCAGCGCATGGGTACAGGGCTGTTTAGGGTATGTAATCCTCGAGAAAGGAAGGTCGATTTAATTGGCAAAGCACTTTTTTAAGCTGTTGGTTGGCGCAGTACAAAACCTTCTGGTACTGTGCGAGTTGCCCTTATGGGCATGGGGGCCACCTAACTACCATCGAGCCAAATGTGAGGACAGGTGCTCTCAGAAACTCTCCGGTAACCAGAGCTATTACTCTGCTCAATCACTTGGCCGACTATGTAGATATATTTTATGGTAAATATCGCCATTTCGATGATCTTTTATATGAGATTTTATAATTTCTATAACAGACTAGCTTTTTTCTTCTTCCCTTAATTGTTATCCGTTTTTATGCGTGATTGGCGACCTGGGTTATTCTGTAATGCCATTCACGCATTGTTTTTATGATAAATTAATATTATAATAAAAAACCAAGTGTTGCATCAAAGTCTTGAAATTTACTGGCGTGGAATGATTATTATTTAATTTTATACTTTAACCCAGGGGTTCCCAATCTTTTTCGGTTTACGGCTCCCTTAAAACATCAGATTTTTCCGCGGCTTCCTTAACACATTAGATTTTTTTTTTAATTTTTAACACTTACCGTTTTAAAAGCGATTTTTTGGAAATATCTATTTAGGCTCCGCGGAACACCTATTTTGAATCCGCGGAACACCAGTGTTCCGCGGAACATAGTTTGGGAAGCCCTGATGTAATCCAACAATCAAAAACTAAAATGTTGGCGCAAAAATTTCGAGAATTGGGAATTCCAACAAATTTGCCGAATTATTTATTTGAATATTTCGCGGCTCCCCTACGACGACACCGCGGCTCCCTGGGGAGCCGCGGCTCACACTTTGGGAACCCCTGCTTTAACGAATGGCGAAGTATAGTTCTTTTAGAAAAATATGTATTTATACGGTTCTCGGCATACCACTGACCTCAAACACTGTGACCTACATCCATTCTTGGCCGCAGATCCCGGTGCTCCATCTTGTGCCCGGGCGTGTTGAATCGGCGCTATCGCCAATTAATTCCGCTGATTGCCGAAGTCTATCGCAGCAAAGTATCCACCCACCGCCGAAGCAATTCCGGAACCGAATTTTAATTGAATCCCCACCCGAATGAAACGGTTTCGCGAGCAAACTTTTAAATTTGCATCACGTAAGGTTGCCGTCCAGACGCGCGAGATTTATGGGGCCCGCGGGTACGATCCGTCTATGGCCCCGACCCGGGAATCCGCCAGGAGCAGACCGGCTACCCGACTCCCATCCATAACCTGCACTTTATTCTTTCGTCATATGCGATTCGGCGAGCTTTGATTCGCTGACCATTCCAGAAATGTCGCTAATATTAATTTTCATTATAAAAAAAAGCCATCCAATTATATCGTTCCCTGTATAATACATGAGTTTTTAATCCTGATTTTATTAAATATTCTTTGCATATTGCGGTATAGTATCCCAACTGCTTTGCAGAAGCAATCTCTGATATCCGCAAAGTTTCTCAAACTATAAGCTCAACTGCAAACATGTCTCCCCTATCTAATCTCGCATGAATATCAACGAAAAAATAACGCCAATTTCTTACTGAAACTTATATTCAAAGTATAATATTCAGGACGAAAATTATATTTATTTTCTTATTTACATTACTTCGGTATACATAATCTTCTTTCATCCAACTAACAATTTTTTATTACCGTCACATTAAATTGAGTAAATTTTATCGGCATATATTTTTTAGCTTTGAAGTGTTATATGGATCTAAATAAAACCTTAAGGGTGTATTAAGAATATCTTTCTAAACTTTTTATTTTATTTTCAGTCATCTTTGATGAATGTGTTTGGGCGTTGTCGTGTTGCAATTCAATGTAATGTCGATTGTATTGCAACACATGATACTTCACTAGTAACTGTTATTGATTATGCCTTTTGTATCCCACCTGATGTTCACAAATACTTTTTACATTTAGAGCTTCTCGAGAAGTAAGTTATGCCATATGTTACTTATGAAAGTCATTGTTTCGAATATAGCACCAACTTTTAGCTTACCTTTTTTTTATCCATTTTCACTTATTTATTACTTACAGGATTGTTTTTTAAATTAAAGTCAACACTTTAAAATTATTAAAACTACCTTGGGTATTGCCAGACGGTTAAACATGATCTGTTCTTGGTTTTTGGTAACATCTGTTGCATTATTTCTCCTACATACAGCCTATATTTAAAGCTAAAATAATATTATTTTGATATCAATTGATAAATAAAACTAAGAACAAGTCTTGTAGGACCAATCACTGAAACACAATTGATAATCTAAAGACACCATGCAATATATGTCATTTTCGTCTAGATAACCTAATATTAAGCATTTCTTTCTTTTATTTTGTTCTTTTAAGTGTAGAAATTAACTTTAATTCTAATTTTCTAATTAAGAGACGACCAGTTTTACTTATATTTTAAATAAATTGATGCTATTTACTAATCAAGGCAATAATTTCGAATTTAGATCATCATTAACCCTTTAATCGCCAAGCCAATTATATGGATTTTTACCGTACGCCGTATAAACTTTAAATAAAATGAAACGGCTAAGCATATCGACATTCTAACAATCACATTGCCTTTAAAAGATGTCTCTGCATTAATTTTCATTTAAAAATATTATATTTATTAATAAATAAATTCGTAGTAGCGTTTGCCGTGGCGCTGTTGGCTAGCCGGTTTTGCGTGCCTGCACGCCGTAGCGACTAAACGGTTAAGATGGTTAGTAACATCAACTAAAAATGATCGTTGTTATCTAATATTATTATTCTTTCATCAAATAGTTAATTTTCTTGCTTTAAAAAAATATAAACAGCCAGTACATTTACAAATCAAGGATAAGTTCACCATATTCTAAACTCTCAATATTCTCTTAATTCTCGTATGTTTAATGCCCTTAAAACCGATTACTTAACATGCTACATATTTATAGTTTTTCCATATAGTGCTTCTTGTTGTATAATGTAGTAATATTTCAGTAATAGAAGATTTAATTTTTTTTTTAAAAAATTGTTGTGCCAATGGCTTGATTTATGATTGACGGCGTTCCGTCAGTGCATATACGGACGTCAATAAAAACGTAACAGTAAATAATGTAGAGAAAGTGTATGATGAAGGCATTGTGAATATTCGCATATGCCAACCATGATTCTATAAATTTCTGTAAGGTGACTTCAGTTAGAAATATTTCAGATGCTGTGGGCGTTCCGTCCACATAGCGCAAGAATCACGTGTGGAAAGATTGATTGGGAAATACTTCTGCATCCTTCGTATTCTTCCGAACTTCGGACTATTATTTATTCCGAGCTTACAAAATTTCATTGATGGAAATAAATGAAATTTCCACGAGACACTTGGATTGAACCTTTGAGACATTTTTTCCAATAAGTCGGCTGAGTTTTTTTTTTATATAAAACGCTGTAAAAAAATCAGTATTGGATTTTTTTTATTGTTTCTGTCCATTAAATTAACTAATGTTATGACTTGTAGGTAATATGCATATTATTTCGATAATGTAAGTAAACCGCGAGTTAGCTGAGTTAGTACCCGGATAGGTGTCCGACGAAAACTATGAATTCAGGGAATACTTTGTAACATTATAGAATGGGACTTTGGAATCTTTCTGTTATGATTTACATCTATCGTAGTCAGATAAATGAATCAATAGAAATGTAGAGTTGATTGAATTAGTCTCATATT